>BQNB010015526.1:5150-71479 GCA_026074375.1 Tanacetum coccineum
TTCATGATAATTCCATGATTTAGTAATAATGCAATATGTAATAAGCAATAGAAAATATCATTAAGTTAAGAATATCAAATATAGAATGGTAACATTAGATTTCATATCATCAATACTAATGGTTACAACATGGTTCCAAAATATAGGATTTACAAATCTCTAATAACTAGCTACTACTAGGTGCTATAAGTCAACATTAGGATACTCAAGGAATAATCTAAGAACGGTAGCCCAAATGCCTCATAGCACAAGCCTCAAGCCTAGCAATCCGCATACGATCATAAAATCTAAAACGCCGAATCTGTCTCATCTCCCTCTAAACACGCAAGTCCCTACGATGTGACCAGGCAACTCTCTGACTCGCAACATCCATCATGTCTCTAAGTCTCATATTATCCCACTCCAGCTCTCTGATCCTCTCTGACATATCAGCACTCTGTTGTCCTGTCGCTACGAACCTATGTCCCTGATCCCTCTAAACACTCTTAATAACCTGAACACGACGAACTGGAATCTCCTCAGTATGATCATGAAACCTCTGAACTAAATCTCCTAATGTCTCATACGTGACCTCTTCCTGAGTAGGCTCAGGAATATCATCAGCTACCACTAGGTGGGTAACTCTATCAACTCTAACCTTAACTGGGCCTTTCATACTCGTCTCAATCTCCTCTCGATCAATAGCCTCAACTACAACTCTAGCATCAATCCTTCTATCTCTAAGAGCATCCACATAAGCGATACACTCGTCAATCTCTACCTGAATCTCGGGGTTAATATCAATCAATCACTCCTCACAGCATCAACATCCATCTCTACATCAGTCCCTCTATGCCTAGATGACTTATAACTCTCATCCTCAAAGTTAACTCCCAATCCAGCCTCTCTAGGTACATATAGCTCAAAACTATCCTCTGAATAACCCTCTAAATCTATAGCTGTCTCAAGACTTCTAATCCTCTTAGGCGATGGTAAAAGGTCAGCACGCACATAAGACAATGCTCCAAGGGTAGGTGAAGATAACGGTACAAATGCAGTAGGGGATCTACTCCTCTTGCGAGAAGGACTCACAAAAGAAGAATCACGAGATAGTCTCTCAGAAATAGCGGCAGATGAACGATTAATACTCGGTACCAATGAACATAAATGATGACTAGGTCTTATATCCGATGATAGTGTGGGTAATGAATGATCAGAAGATGAATGACTAAATGCAAAATCAGATAAAGCATCCGTTGAAGAATCCGAAGAAGACTCTGATGATGAACTCGATGATGAATCCCTCGAAGAATCATCCAAAGAAATATGATCTGAAAAAGAGTAATCAACTGAATGTCTCACAGCAAGACGATGAGTGGGTAACGGTCCAACCCTCTTCCTCGCAGTCATCATGTGTACCGTCCCATTAAGATGGTAGCGGTACGGTCGACCATGAAGAATAGGCTGTCCAGGTGCAAGAATCAAGACTCGACGTCTAAGTGCACCAGATGCTATAGGTGATCTCTGGGTAGAAAGTTAGTCTCAGTAAATGGTGTACCATGGGTAGGTGATTGTGGTGTATCAGGTATATCACTATCTGAAGAATCATCGGTCGATGAAAGAAATGGTGAAGTAGTTGGTAGTGGCGGTATATGGTCTGATAATGGATCCTCAGATGGATCAAACTTCGTATCAGATGCGGGTGAATAATCAGTTGATGCGGGTGTATAATCGGGTGATGATGGTATAGTGGGTGAAATAGTAGGTATCAGTGTGGTATCAATATGGGTAGTAGGTGAAATCACAGAAGGTGTAGTGTTAGGGGTAGTGGTAGGGATAGTACCAAACCTGATGACTCGTCCAATAGATGTCCACACACTCTCCTCAGACGAATCTAATGAAACTGAAATAACAGAGATAGCCATGACCTGCACAAGCAAAAGTTTATATAAATATCCTTTATACCAAACATGCATGATGCGGAAAATAATGATCAAATGGATAAATGAATGAATGAATGAATTGGTAAATGAATGCATAGATGAATGAGTGGATGAATAAACCATCGGATGAAGTACCGCGAAAAGAATGCAATATAATTATAGTAATATTAGTTATACTTAGTATTTAATTACATAGTACATATACATATTACATATATGTAAAATCATGTAAGGCACATATAATCACATAGGATCACATACTGGTTATAGTCCAAACCTAGTTTATACTACCTGGTTCTCTATAACCTTGGCTCTTGATACCAATCTGTCACACCCCCAAATGGGGTCCCGTCCGATTTATTGTCCGGAGGCGTGACGTCATGAATATCTCAAGTACAAAGCATAAAGAACAACCTCTAAGGGTACGTTTGAAAAATAAACACCGTTGCATAAATTCAAAATATTAATAAGTTTTACATTGATCAAATTTAAAAGATACAAAAGTTAAAATGCGGAAGCTTAAATAAGTTAAATAACAGTATTTAAAGACATGGATAAATTTCTGGTAAACCGGTTCGGGCAAATAGACTTCACATAAGTTAAGCAACAACATCCATGCTAATCACCTGAGAAAAACATGCTTAAAACGTCAACATAAAGTTGGTGAATTCATAGGTTTAGTTCAAACGTAATTAATGTGGACCGCAAGATTATCAAAACGTATGCGACAGTTATAGGAGATACAACTTCACATAAATAGGCATTTACGTTGCACTAAGCTTATGGCACTGATGATAATACTGAAAGATAGCATGTATAATGCTATAAAAGGCTTGCCCTTCAGGCGTCTAACCAAAGACCACCTAACTAGTTTTGACATGACATATATCCGTTAGTCTTTGGCAAACTCAAACTAGTAAGTGCTTCTTACCCAGATAGGGATAATTAGTTCCAATAGATCTATTTATTCACTCGCGCTCACTTAACCAGCCAGTCGGTTAAAGATGCTTAACAGTTCATGAAAATTCGGGCAATAGTGGTCTAAACGCTATTTAGGCAATACGTAAATAAGGAATTTCTCACGTATAGTACTTGTGTCCAGTTTTAAAAACAAGCAATGTTTCTAACCCTAAGTTATAAAATAATTATTCAAAACAATTAAAAGTGGGGCTATGAACTCACCTTGATTGATGAATCAAAGAATAATAGTCTAGAATAAAATCACACAATAACGAACGACGGTTCGTATAGACAACCTATGAAATGAAGGTTTGGTTTAATATCGGAGTAGCGCAGAAGTGCGGATAATGCATAAGCATATACTAGTGTACTTTTGTTAATATATTTCTAAAAATTAACGCATGTGATCGTATAATAGTTAAAATATTTTCGTAAGTAAATTGAGTAAATAATAATACGTATATTAATATTATATATATATAAATGTCTAAGTAAAAATATATATTTTATATATATACATTGTTCGGCACATTATTAAATTCCCATTTATCTAGTTTTATCATGTGCGTTTTCTAATATTTACTAACTATAATAATTTATAAAAATTTCGGCATGACCCGTTCGTGTTTACACGTTTTCCAAAGTCGTAGACTTTTATAAACACCCTTTTTAAATCACTTTCAATCCTCTTTTCATATCTACAAATTATACATTGTCAAAACCCTTTTATTATTTAATCAAAAGCCTATTTGGACCCTTATTGGGCTTTTAGGCCCAATAAGCTAAATTTTATTACTCGACACGTCCAACGTTCAAAATAAGTTAAACGTATAGTGTCTAAGTCGTACACTATTAAATAAGCTATTCATGAACTTATCCAATAAGCTACACCATAGCTTTACGCCTTGGTGTATTGTATTTATGTTGGGCATTGGCCCGTTAAGTCTAAAAATGTAGTTTTACTTATCCATATAGTTCGATAAACAAAACATTAAATAATAAACACGCGACTTAATAATAAGCTATCAATAAGCTCACAATAAGTCATACCATAATAAGCCGAACCACATAAGCTCGAGAATAAGCTCGTGGCGTTGGTCTTGTATGTGGGACGCAGCTAAAAGCCCAAGCAAAACATATTCAGGCTTATTTATTAAGCCGAATAAGTTTGCCATTTGTCCTTTCAAGATAAGCTAGAAAATAAGCTAATAAATATAAGCCGAAACAAAATAAGCTAAACAATCACTTCTTCTTTCTTTCCTTATAGGGCTGAACCATGTAATAAGCCCATTAAGTTCAAAATAATCAAAATAAGTTTTTCCAAAAGCTTATTAACATAAGCCGAATATAATAAGCTATAACATACCATTTTTATTACACGAAAATAACCACGACCACAAAACTATACTTTACTTATATTTTCTTTTATTATTTTCGAACCCTAGGCATAACCTTTTAAGGTTTATGTAGTTTTAAAATCTTTGTTTTTACAAAATAAGTTGTACAACTAGTATGTATGCATCAAGAAGATTAGGAAAGTACAAGTTATTAGAAGATTTAAAGACTTACAAAGATTGAAGGTTTTTAGAAGGATGAACAAGACTAAAACAACCCAAATGTTGTTTAACAAATACCCGAATGATACAAATGATCAAACCTTCAACAAATATTCAAGAGTTTTTTATCAAAGATGAAAAGTTATGAGTTTAGGTATGTGTGTGTGTATTTTCGGACAACAACACAAGAAGAGAGAAAAAATATGTGTTTTATGTGTGAGATATGAATGAGAAAATAAGATGTAAGTGGTATATATGCACAAGTGCTTCACACACTAAGAGTGTGTAAGTGTGTGTGTTTTGTGGGATAAGACAAAGGGGGAGAGGGGACCAAAATGATCTCCGAATCACAATTTAGCAAGGACAATGGCTAGTTGGAATCTTGTCTTATTATTTTGAAATTTAAATTTGGCATCCAAGGTTCATAAAGGTAGGGGTGTTATCGGGTCGGGTTATCGGGTTTGTCGGGTTGGGTTGAGTCGGGTTTTGAGTTTTTGAAAAGTGACCCGCAACCCGACCCGATAAGAAATCGGGTTATCGGGTCGGGTTAAGTCGGGTCGGGTGATTCGGGTTGTCGGGTTATGAGATAAATCCAACTCTACATAAATAAACTCGTACTTTTGAAATTGTCGCCGCTGTGAAACAGTTGGCTCCACTCATTAAGCCTCTAAAATCATTGAGCTGAGCCATAGACCGTATATGTGTAGCCACTGATTTAAATATCGTAAACAGTGTCAATGCAAAAGTATGCAGGGAAAGACCAGGTCCAAAGACCATAAACAAATACTACATCCGTTCCAAAATTATTGTCCACTTTTGACTTTCTAAGTCTTTATTTCTTAACTTTGACCTTAAATATTTTTGTTTATGCTATTTAATATTAGAAGCAAAAAATAAGAATGATTGAGTTTTAAATATATTTTTTCATTGGTATAAGATTTTTATAATAATTATTTGACACTTGTGTAGCCACTGATTGAAATATCGTAAACAGTGTCAATGCAAAAGTATGCAGGGAAAGACCAGGTCCAAAGACCATGAACACATACTAATTTAGCATTTGGAACACCTTGAGGCTGTCCAAATTCTGCAACCCAAAATATCAGTAGTACACGTATTTTATAAAATTATATTAGTGCTTTTCTACATAAAAATTTGACAGCATCAGCATATATGCGCTGCTTATTCCAAAATCTATGGATGTAATGCGCAAAAGGATCAGCATATAAGAGATATTACTTGTTCTTTTACCAAGTCATTGTATAAATCTGGCTCACTATATGATACAAGTGTATCTTATTAAGCATCTCAAGTAGTCATGCATCAATATAACTGTAAGGATTTTTAAATATGTTAAACAATGTGACAACGTCAAACATGATTTTTTTGTTTTTGTCATGAAATCACAATGTGACAACGTCAAACATGGTTTTTTTGTTTTTGTCTCAACCCGATTTAACCCGACCCGATAAGCCTTATCGGGTTCGGGTTCGGGTCGGGTCAACCTGACCCTACTGACACCCCTACATAAGGGTGTTTGTTTGGACGCGAGCAAGGGGAGGGGGACCAAAATGGTCTGTGCTTCATGTTTGATTTAATTTCCAAGTCCTCCATGCATATGCTCATATTTTAAATAAATCACGATTCACGTAAGTAACGAAATGAATAACGGTATCACCGAAAATTACGAAATTTTAAATATTGCCTTGAAATATAAAAACGTGGCTATTGCCAAAATACTACAACGTTAGGTGTCCCGGTTCACTCCCAGCGACTATTCTCAGATAAAAGCGGGAAAACTTCCCGGTTAAACGTAAAAGTTAAACGGAACTTTTAAAAATTCAAATTATCAAATGGAAACGGCTAAAATATTGAACGGAAATTTGCGGGGTGTCACATCCTTTCCCCGTTAAAAGAGCTCTGTCCTCAAAGATTACGACGTAGCTTCTGCCACGGGTGCAGAAATTAGGAAAAGATGAGGGTACTTCTTTTGCATTTGATCTTCACGCTCCCAGGTGAACTCAGGACCTCTCCTAGAGTTCTAGCGTACCTTGACAATCGGAATACGGCTCTGCTTCAGACGTTTGACCTCACGGTCCATGATCTCGACAGGTTCTTCGATGAAGTGGAGTTTGTCATCGATTTGGATTTCATCCAAAGGTATAGCAAGAGGTTCATCAGCCATGTATTTCTTCAACTTCGAGACGTGAAACGTACTATGAACTCTATTCAACTGCTCTGGGAGTTCAAGTCGGTAGGCAACAGTTCCTACTTTTCAATTATCTTAAAAGGTCCAATATAACGAGGGTTCAGCTTTCCCCGTTTGCCAAAGCATATCACTCCGTTCCAAGGCGATACCTTCAACATGACCTTATCTCCTATTTGAAACTCGAGGGGTTTTTGTCTTACGTCGGCATAATTATTTTAAAAAAAGTCGTAAATATTTAAAAGTTGAGGGTACGTTTTGTAAAAAAAAAATTATATTTATATTAATATTCAACATTTTTTATAAAATAGCGTGTACGTCAGAAGCATTGCAATATTGGGCTCGTTTTGTCCGCAATTCGAAGACCATTCTGCGGGTATTTTTTTGATCTGAATGAATCGGTAGATATGTGTTATAAATTTGATAAATAAATTTTATTATATAAAAAAGTTGTAAATAAGTAAAAGTTCAGGGTTTGTTTTGTAATTTTTTTTGGGCCGAAAAATATATTTTTTATATGGGCTGGTGTTGGGCTTTTTTTGGCCGTTGTTTTCAAGCCGTAAAACGGCGTCGTATGTTGCCTTAAATGATATATATAATAATTTGTTATAACTGATTCTAGTTAACAATTTAATATTTGTGTTGTTTCGTTTTTGGTACCGGTCAACTCATGAGGCGCGGAGCTTAAGGGTTTATTTTGCTAGACCGAATTTGATTATTTGATTTAGCTAAATAAATCGGGTGGTATTCGTTTATTTCCGGCTCTTCAATTCGGTTCCAATTTTCTATCCTTTTTCAATTCGTTAGTGTAACTTAGTTTAAAATGTTTAGCTTAGCTTATTTGATGATTATGCATAATGAATAGTTAATTAGTGCTTGTTAAGTGATTATGTGATTTGGGAATTAAGTGTGGTTGAAAAAGGTTTAGTTGATTAATAATCTTTGATTATTTAGATTTGTAGTTTGAATGTTTTAAAGGGCAAAATCCGGAAAAATAGTCAAACTACACATCTAGTAATTAATATCTTTTTAAGAGATTTTTTATCAAAATAAATCAACGTTGTGAGATAATTATCTTTTCTAAGGAAATGAATTCGTTGATAAACCTTAATTCACACTTAATGAACTTTCACGTCACTTAGCAAGCATTTTCTTCTTATAAATCTTTTAGATAAATTTTAGCATAATTCTCGTAGTTTTATTGTTAAGTATAGTTCTAGTTGTAATATTAGCATAATTTTCTTAGTATTAAAAATAGCTTTAAAACCAAAAATCTTAAAAGATAATCAAGCATTTTTCTTCAAAACATTAACATGGATTTCAATTCATCTCTCGTCGTGGAAACGACACTCGGAAGATAGACTATTACTTTTCCTAAAGTAATTTTCTTATCTAACGGGATATACTATATATTATTACGACACGCGTTTGACGTTTATCAAAATGGCGCCGTTGCCGGGGAGAGGTGTACGATCTACACGTGGTGTTTGAAGTTAGTGCCTTGAAGATCCTTTCTTCGGAAAGTTTATTTTCGTACTTATTAAAAATATAAAAATCCAAAAATATTTTTCTTCTTATTTTATTTTTATTTTTCCTTTTCTTTTATAAATATTAAAAAATTCCAAAAATATTTTTATTTTTATTTTTATTATCTTTATAAAAATGCTACAAATGGAATTTTCCCTATTAACAATGTCACTAAGGATACCTACAGAGCTCCATTGACCAGACCATACATTAGTATTCTTACCATTGCCAAAAACTTTCATCACATTCATCCTTATTTTTCCTCTTAAGTCTAGTAAGGTTTTCCATATCCAACTATCACTGCTTTCTTTTTAATGTCTCATATATACTAAACGACTATCTGCACATAGCGGCAACTATGTATAGTAGCGTTAATTTGTGCGTGCAATTTTTTTAAAAGTAATGCCAAAGTATGTAAAAAAAACATTATATTCTAAAATATATCCACTTTAAGTTTGTTTTTCAAATTTAGTCTTGTGAGGCTGATATATTATGCAACTCCACTATAGGGGTAGGTTGATGTTTTTGTGTGACTGATGTGACATTTTGTGCGACGACGAAGTTTTTATGCGACCATTTTGTCTTTTTAGAAAAAGATAAAAACGGTCGCACAAAATGTCACTTCGCACAAAACATCTACCTACCTATGGACACTTGTCAGGATCTTAGTGAAGTCACACAAGCCTAAATTTAGAGAAAAAAAATAAGTGGCTATTTGGTGGGCAAATTTTCCAAGTGATGGCGTTTTTTGAAAATACCTCATGTTTTTTATGTATATATGAGTGAGAAATAAGTGAGAGTAAAGAAAGTTAGTGTTTTAAATTGTAATTAGGTACTTAAATATGTAAAAGATTGTATTACCTTTTATAAGTAAAAGTATTTTAGTCTAATAACAATTAATTAGTGCCTTTCTATAAAAAGAATAAAAAATTGTATTTAGTTTTTATTATGATATTATCTAGTTACCTCATTTTGATAAGTCCAGAATTATAAGGCTTGGAGCTCAAGGTAAATTTCCTGAAAAAAAGTTGAAAAACTATTATAAAAACTGTACTTCACGTTGAGAATTTTATAAAAGAATAGAAGGCTCTTCACGTTATAATCCAGTTGCATAGTTATTTTCTTTGCTGCCGTGGATTTGCTAGGACAGCTATGCCAAAATCATGAAATCAAAACTGCCGATCATGGCGAAGATCGACTGAGTGCCTTACCAGATTGCTTATTGCTTGAGATACTATCTCGTTCCGTAAACACGCCATTCGAACATGTTGTCTCTCCAAACGATGGGTACATCTCTGGACTTTACTTCCTAATCTCATATTTATACAAAATGATAATGCTAGACATGATGCTTTTCGCAACTATTTTTCATGCTTAAAACCATAGCTCAAAATCAAGCCCCACTAACTGGTGAAATCATTGATGACCAAGATCGAATCAGTGACTTACCAGATTGCTTATTACTTGAAATACTATCTTGTTTGCCAACCACTAAAGACATGATTCGAACGTGCTGTCTCTCCAAACGATGGATTAATCTCTGATGGATTAATCTCTGACTTTACTTCCGCTCAAGCGTATCATCCACCCATTTACTTTGAGCTTAACGCATAACACCATACGCCAACCTCCGACCCCCCCGCTTCGAGCACCAAATGACATTCTATTCGCTTCTGAGTGTTCGATATGATACAAAACGCTAAACTCCGGCTAAGCTCCACTAACAATTTACAACTGAGAGTGTTGGAGCGATTTAATATATACACTAGTCCCACCTTAAACACCCCAACTTAGTACGCAACGGATAGATGGTATCAAGTACTGGTGCATGACGATTAACCACACCAATCATTAATCTCACATTATCAATGCAAAAGGGTAAACTATAAGAAGAACTAACCCGTTGGAGCACACCAACCTGCGAAATGAAGAACTAAAGTCTGCAGAACACGTTATCTAAACCAAGTTATACGCCGGCCCGGATGCCTCAAGGTCCTACTTTCATCGTGTATAGTCCCACGATAGCAAACAATAATGCTGATATATTAAAATCAAAACCAAATAAACCCTCGTACCCAATGCGCAACAACTTACCAACACCGCGCTCCAAGCTGATTTTATAGATCGGGTACACTGGGATATAAAACTACAAATTACTACTACTGATAGTAAGAGCTCAACCGAATTCACCAAAAAGTGAACCAAACTCACAAAATCTAACCCTAATCTGTTCGAACTGACACTTCGAATACACTTAAACCCCCTAGAGAAATTCGTTAAAGCCAAGGAATGAAGCTTCTGTCTCAGGAATTAACACATTCGAGAGATTTGAGGGATCGATTCCACACATTGCAATAATCAAACTAGCTCATTATGGTGCACCAAAAATCAATAATACCCTAATTAGTATTCTCCGTGCCCATAAACATGGTTCGCTTATTTTGATTGAGGTTTGATTATAATCGTACATGCTTTGGAGATGATAAAATTTAATTTTCTGTGTTATTGATTTGTTTTTCTTGACTTCAAATTAGCTAGGGTAGAGGGTTTTTAATACCCTCCAATCCCTATTGAATAACTAGGAAAAAAAAAACCAAAATCCTTACCTTATCAAAACACTCTTTTCCTCCTTATCTCCATCATGCATCAAATGTAGACACTCTCTAGAACCTTCATTATGGCTGGCTATCTTAAGGCTACCATAAGGTTCGTGCCTTGTCATTTTTAGTCCCCTTGGTTTACATTAGAAACTTTACGTGAAGTTTAAACGCACTCTAAGTGTTTAACGTATGTGCCCCCAATAGGCTCACATACTTCTAGTCGTATAAGTGCTATCCGAAACTACCAAACCAGCAACTCCCACTTGGAGTTGGAGTAGCAGAAAGCCCATAGACTACGACGGAAAACGCCTAGCAATACCCACATTTCGTTTTTTAAAACTAGAAATGCCAGAGATCAAGTTCCATAAACAATTCTCATACATGGTTATGTATCTTTGCTATAATCATCCATTTGTTCAGATACCGTTAAACCATGATATGGATCCTAAACTCATTCCATATACTTTAACCATTTAGATTCTCGTTATAGAACTTAATACAGATATACCAAATGTAATCAAGAATCATCTTACATTACCCTTTGGGTGCGGCCACACGAATAATCTGATTAATTCTGAGAGAGCTGCCATGTATCAACGCACATTCAAATTGGAGGAACCAATTCTTGTTGAATACAAGTGTTGTGAATCTAGCTTCACAATCACTTTCAATAATAGTCAATTATAAACCTAACCATTTTCTCTGTTAGCGTTTGACTCATAATTAAAAGTGATATCCACACTACAGAACTTGGTTTGTATTCTTAAGTTTAAGGATGACTTTAAACAAACCATTTCGATATTTACTCTGACTCGATACCAAAAGAAATATTCGAAAGGTTTGAGTGTCCAATATGCATCCTCCTTTGAATAACATATGAGTTTGTGAACCAATCCATATAATCAAAGAATATAACCAACACCACATTTTCTTTAGTAACAATATTCCCATAAAAACCGTTAACCGTCAGATGGACAATTTAGAAATGATAAATCAATCATGGATTAAACATGCCAAATATAGGATAACAAATTATTATATGAATAATACAACTACCCAGTAACTTTATTCATCAAAAATAAAAATTGTCTTACAAACCCAATTTATCCAAATACTAAAAAACAGATAGATGAAACTAAATACAAGTTGAAATCCAATGTTATCCAACATTCCCAACTTTTCTTTACAAGACATTTAAATAGTTATATGAGTAAAACATTCCAATACTTGTTTCAAATTCACAAAGTTTGTGAAAATATGAACGCTATGATGATTTCGTATTATATATTGCATACTATTGCCAAGCGAAACATAGTAATTGAACGGTGACAATACCTTTAATGAGGTTTTGAATCAAGCAACATACTTATCTCATACAGTCATCTTAAAAATATTTTTTAAAAAATGTAAAATTTTTCATTCCTTATAATGTTATTGCAACATTCCCTAATATGATCATATCTATTAGTAGATTTGTCATAAAAGATGAAATCTTACTTTAACTAGGATTGATTATTCTCTAGCATCGTGTGTACACAAACAACACTATGCCTTATATAATTCGTAAACATTTGTTTTAATAGTCATCTAAATCACTCTCAATTAGATACTGTTTATTATTAGTCATTCTAACACTACTCAATTAGATACTTTTAAGGTTAAGCTCAATCATCTCTTGTGCAAAAGTAACAACCAGTCTCATACACAATATAAGATATACATGATGAATCCTTAGTTAAACACAAGGTTTCCATTCATGTATTAAATTATCTCAAGTGAAATATATCATTTAAGACTTGCTTCAATGATATATTGCATTGTTTAGGGGAACTTAATTCCCCGCATATTTTATTTCAAATAATCATTTATTCCAAAGGTTTTTGTTTATATTCCTAATCCCAAGTCATTTTATTTCAATCTCAAGATTAACATCTACTTAATAGAGATGATACTGTTCATATGTTTAGCACAACATATGTAATTTTAAGAAGAAACGGCAGTGCATTCCCACTTGATGTCAGAGTGTACGAAATTATCCTTACTTTAATCAAAAATCCATATTGTGATTAAACATAATATCTCAGCTGCTAGATGCATGATCCAATCCACACCATGGATTACCATTATCTTGTCAGTTTATAAAGAATATTTGTTAAACTCGTAACTCTTTTTTGATTACACACCGTCCTCAGCAAAAGGTTTAATCATAAAGAAAGGATTATAAAACGTAAATTTGTCAAAAAGACAACTATAGACTCATTAACCCTTTGATTGCACATCGTCCTCGGCAAGGAAATCATTAAGGACAAGATCTATCACGTAATTCGCCCATATTAACTCAGATTCATAGAAATATGTATATGACAATTAGTTATCATTAATATAATAAATTCGCTATAAAAGAAAGATGTTAATCATAGTCAATTCTTGAGTAAGAGTAAAACTCTTTGCCATCATCAGGTATTATTATGAGATAACAATCTTGTCCTTATGAGCCTTTCTTCAAAAGAAACTCATTTTATCCTCACAACTGTTTGGTGAAATATCAATCAAGCTCAAACATTGATTGTCTTTTAAGGACTGCATCTTATCATTCATATTTCAAAGATATTTATCTTATTAGTTAAGAGGTTTATTATGACCCTCTAACTTATATTCCTCAACATTGATAAAAAAATATAACTCCATTGATGAGGCATAATCCTTACGGATTTATGAATGAAGTTTACATTAGAATTTGGTGTGACATTTTCAGTGGTTTTTAAACCTCAGTATGACCATCAGCAAGTGAATCAGAAGTTATGTATTTTGTTCTTGAATAGCGTCTCCGTTCACGCGAGCTCACAATAGATTCGTCCACTTACTTTTGTAAGTATAGATTATTCCTCAAATACAACTGTTATAAGCAACAATAAATTTTTTTCTTATCTGGGAAATAGACAAACAATATTTTAAAGTTCTCAATCTCTAAAGCTTGTTAAGTACTATGCTTCAATAAGATTTACAAATTTTCGAGAACTTTCATCAAGATATAATGGGAATTCATCCCAATACCATAAATTAGAATAAAGTCTTGAAATACCTTCTAGTTTGAAACTATATAAGTGTAAGCCATGACACACGCAAATTTCTAACATTGATCGATTTTGGAGGTAGAGCTATTTAAAGTTATCAGAAATCAAACAATACGAATATATTTGTTTCAACACATTATTACATACCATATAGTGTGGTTATTCTATAGTAATTAGAATTGTGAGAATCCATTCCAGAATTCCTAGATAACTTATTCTCTAGTGGATCAATATACTTTTCAATTGGGTCGAGCCAAATTGGAATACAGGACAATATTTTACAGACGCGAAGTGCATCTAAATTGGAAGTGAATTTCTGATATGAAGTGAGGCGGGTGAGGCAGAGGTAACCGTGTAGCAATGTGTATGTGCGACGGTTGGGGGGTGTGGGGGTGTTGTGTTTGTTTTATTTGAATATATGGGTCTTGCATCGATCTCGACACGTATGGTTTACATCTTGGCTTATAGATATTCTGTCTATTATCACATCTAGTGTGTTTACCAGAAAACCAAACATGTCCAAGTATACATTAACATGTCGTTGATACATTCAGGACCTTGTTTATGTGTTAACAAGAGAGACATAACAATGTTACAACATAACTTTAATGTTATAAGTCATTATTAATCAAGGACGAATTAAATACGTCTTAACAAATAAACATAATTTATACTAACTAAGTAACTAACGCAAACTTTTGAGTTCAATGGTAATTTCAAGTTAATTTCATACTTCATAATCATGATTAAATAATTAACCATAATTATTTTGACTAAATCATATAGTCAATAAGTTGAAGTATCTTTATATTATATCTTGACTTTTAAATGTAATAGGGCAACAAACATCTTGTGTGTTTAAGTCCTAGTAGATTTATTTTTATTCTTACCTTCGGTCAAAGAGAGAACCAATAATCAATTAGTTTTATATGGTTGTTCCTTACACACACTTTGGATTTCCTCCCACTTGTGTACGGAAACATTACCTGAAGTAGAAAAACCATACAACAAGCGATTCGATTAGTTTTTAAACAATTATGATGTATCATAGATAATACAAGTATATTTCAAACTATATTGTTGGAATAAGGAACGTGGATTATTATCTATAGATAAACGTTTTCAGGAAAGTAACAAGTAGTTATCCTATAAAATAAAATGCAATCTTTCTTAGACAAGTTTGTTCATATCGGAAAGTAATATATATATCAAAGCAAGCTAGAATAAATGGCAACTAACAAGAAATATATCAGTCGCTCTACGATTAAATTTGACCAACCACAACATGAATGTCATTTCAGTAGTACAAACGCAAAGCTCCACTGGATTTGTCAACACTTAAGTGTGACAATCACCATAGAAAGCAAATAGCGATTATTTACTTTCCTACTCTCTAGAATGCGCTACAAGTACAATGTACTTATGTATTGTACAACTATATGAAGTTTACTTATGTAGAGAAGGACTACCATCATGAATTCATTAACTTGAAAATATAGCATGCATTCTCCTTACATGTCCTGTCAAACCACAAGGGTGTTTAGCACTATAAGAAATAAATCGAGTCCAAGAAAAATACTTAAAAGATATTTTAGTAATTTTCTTTACTCGTTGCGGTATAAACTCATACGTCGTGACAAGTGCAAGATGTCATTATTTTGGTAGCTATAGACAAAATATTTTCTATTGCACAAATGATAGATATAATATAAATATATTTTTTTTCAAAAATTTTAAAACCAGAAAAGGGTAATGAAAGATTGAAAGTGAGTTTAAATAACAATTTGATAAAAATTCAATAAAACCCTACTAAATTCTTGACAACCAATGAGAAGAATAGGAAGTAAGTCTCACTCTTTTTACCAGAAAAGAGACTATGTTTGTCTTCTATGAGAAAACAAACTCACGTACGAATTATGCTGCAATAATACAATTAACTAGAACATAGAAAGTTCAATTTAGTATTTTCGATAAGGTAAATTCTAAAAAAATTAACTACCCAATTAAATTTCAAATAAACTAAGATCAAACTTGTCCTCCACTTATGTACCAGAGGTCTGACCATGAGAAACAAGTAGGGCAAGAGGTAAGCGACGAGCGTTAATTGCATTGTTAATGCAACTCTTAGATTATGAGACACATGACTTTAGTAACTCATATAGTAAGGTCATGTACATGTTTTTGTCTCATCTTATGCCTCGGGTCCGAGGTCTGACCAGGTAACTCGATTTAAGTCAACCAAAAGAGAAGTGCGAAAATTAACAAAGGTCTGACCAATGGAAACAATTCGCCATTGGTTGGAAAGGCCCTGAGCTGACCCGAGAAGACTAGCCAAATGCCACGTGGTTCTACATTGGCTGTCATAGACTTAAACTTCACTAATAGGGTAATAACAATAAATTTTACAAAATATGTGACAAAAATCGTGTACAAGAAGCATGCAAAACATCTTGTAACACAAAGTTAAGAAAACATTTTGTTAACTTTTTGGTATAGACATCATTTTGTCAAATGTTCTCGGTATCTCCATTTTGGACGCACAAAGAAGTGGAGAAACAGGTCAGCGCGAACGTATTAAAAACCTGACATCTTTTTGGGGAGTCCGAAGCTACACCCGCCCTTAAACTACTCTTATATTGTCCAACAATGGTAAGTCCATACTTCCAATTGACGTAATGATTGCTAGTTGTATGTTAAAAAACTCCATTGTTAACATTAGTTTTTTAATTGATGCCAATATGGTGGGATTACAAATTGATCAAAACCTATATGTAACTCCTACATGTCGCGAAGCACAAGTAATTCCCAATCATTTCCCCTCTAGCCGTAGCATGTATGGGGATAAAATTAAAGATTAATTCAACCCCATACGCGCTCAAATAAAACTAAAGCTTCACAAGAAATCAAATTTCATTTGTTTAAAGTCCATATTAAATTTGTCAAAAACCCCGGTTTTCGCAAATAACACATAGCTGGTCACAAGAGTTAGCTTACTGGTGTATTACTAGACATGTGTTAGAATCTAATTTCCTCTATAATTAAAGGTCCGTTATAAGAGTTTCATCAAAAAACATCTATTTTGCAAATAATGACTAGACACTTGCATATCACATATAAGCAAATAAAACAGACACATACAAATGGAGTAAATAAAGACAAACTCTTGTAAAGAAATCCATAATCAAATAAGGCAACGAGTTCTCAAAAGAGTTTCACCAATTTGGAGAACCATAAGGACTCTCACAATGGTATTTCTGCTAATGTTCCTATATCTCCTACATCCATCATATAACATGATTGCGTGAGTCTTATAGCCGAGATAAAACAAGAATAGAGTAACACGGCAACTTAATTAACTTTTAATTGTAATCTATTCTCTTTTTATCAAGTAATATTAGAATTGATTCTAGGTGTTGTTACATTATATCTGACAAGGGATTGCATATCATTGCCATAATTTTCCAATAAAATAATAAATAAATCAGATTTCATGCAGCCCTAGCGTGTTTAATTAAATGTTGTAACCCATAATACACCAAAACGAATTGACTCGTGATGCCCACTGTTGGGAATTAATAATCCGCTAACCATTAACACCACACGAGTACGCAGCGGATATGTGATCAAGTCTGGTGCATACGATTAACACACATAAATAAACGAAAAAGGGTTAATAAAAGAAAACTAACCTTGAAGACCAATCTTGCACATGAAACTAAGTGGATAAGTTTCCACCTCTAACGGTGTGCTTACCACAAAAACACTCCAAACTAGCACGCCTAGAATGCTAGTCCTACTTCACGTGTATCCCCATACAACCTTTTGTATATCAAACCCCCATGAATGCCAGTACCACATCAAACCAAATAAACAAGTACCGAAATTCACTAGTGATCTAGGTTTGTATCAACATTCGGTAGAACCAATTTCAACCACATTGAATCGAATAATCACAAACCAACCCTAGCTCTTTTATAACGATTGTCATGCCTGAGAATCTGTTAAACCAAGGTAATTAAGTTGTTGTGGAAGTTGTGGGATCGAGTCACACAATTGAAATCCCCTTTTGATGTTACCGAAAATCAAACAGCTCATTATGGGTGAACCGAAAATCAATAATACCCTAATTAGGGTTTGATTATAATCGGCAGCTTCTGGAGAGGATAGGAAATATATTTTTCTGTGTTATTAATGTTGTTTTCTGTCTTCAGATTAGCTAGGGGTTGAGGGTTTTTATACCCTCCAATCCCTAGTTGAGATAGACTAGGAAACCAAAATCCTTACCTTATCAAAACACTCTTTTCCTCCTTATCTCCATCATACATCGAATGTAAACACTCTCTAGATACTTCATTATGGCCGACTATCTTAAGGCTACCATAAGGTTCGTGCCTTGTCGTTTTTAGTCCCCTTGGTTTACGTTAGAAACTTTTTTACGTTGAAGTTTTAAAACGCACTCCTGAAGTGTTTAAACCCGTGAGTGCCCCCAAATAGTGCTCACTACATTTCTAGTCGTATAGGTGCGTATCCAACTACCATAATCCAACACTGAGTACCAGTTATGATTGTAGATTTGAATCCCAAGTCAATAATTGGATTCATTATGCTATTAGTTGTAATGTCAAAGATCTTGATTTATCGTTATGGGATTATGCTAGGATTGTGTTAGATGAGTTGTTTTTCGTCAATTCACAATTTACTCATCTTAAATTGTCATGCAACTTTGTTAATCCAACTGGTGCGTTTAGTTGGAACAACCTTAAGTCTTTGTCTCTTTCAGAGGTGGAATTAAATGAAAATTTAATCCAAAATATATTATCCGGAAGTCCTCTTCTGCAAACATTCAAGTTGATCGATTGTTATGGTCGTTTAGAAGAGCTTAATATTACTTCGGAGAGTGTTTAAAACTTTGTGATATCTGGAGACAATCGTCTTGGATATAAATTTAAACATTGTCCACCTAAACATGTATATCTAAATACTCCTAATATTTTGTCACTAACAATCCGAGGAATTTACATGTGGGAGCTTTATTTGACAGATGTGTCTTCGTTAGTCGAAGCTAACTTAGATTATATCAACAATGACTACAATTCAATATCTTGGTCTGAAGATTATGAAGATGATGAAGAATATATAATGCTTAAACATTATATGCTACAACTTAACTGTAAACTTAAATTTGGGACGAATTTTTTTCAGGTAATATGTCCTTTTTCTTTTTGGGAAATTTTGTCTTTGTAAGATTTAATGCTACTTTTTTGTATTATTATTGCAAGTATATTTGTTTTAAGTAAAAAGGTTTGTAATTATGCAGTTTCAAAATTGATTATTGTAAGGTATATATTAGTTCATTTCAATAATATATTTTTCTTGCAGTAACTTGTTACTTCATATAAGTATAAATATATAACCAATTAGACTCGCCGGAAAACTTAAAACTGATTATTTAGGCTTCAAGTCACATTGATTTTAATACTAGTCGAGTATCTAGGCATGGCGGCAGAAATTTAGAACGACAAATAAACGAAAAACAAAGAAGTCTATTAATTTTTTGAAAAAGCTATTGACTAATTTTAATAAGACATACGGGTATAATAGTAATTCGATAGTTCTGATCTCAAGGAAGCAAAAACATTTTCTCTTTGTATGTAGTAGCGAGTAAAGATAAATTCACACTAGTATCATGGAAAAAACATGTACATTGCAGATCGAAGAAACCATGAACCCACCTCGTAACTCCTTGCTATAGACTATCTAGTTTGTTGTTGTTGGTTGTTGTCATAGCTGCTTCATTTATCGTTCAATCAAAACTCATGCTTGGAGTTTATACCTTTTTTTAATTCACCCTGGGCATATTTTGCTGATGTTAAGGGATGTGATTGCAAGTTACTCATTACTGTTCTATATTTTGTTTGCAGGGTGTCACCCTTTATCCAGGTTTGGGGGTGGTTCCACTGTGCATTGAACAAGTTGCTGATGATGAGTTCCATTATGGATAGATGGCACTTTAAATGCATATGTTTGGCCTAGATATGTTTACTGCTTTCCAAATGATAAATTTGTTGCTGAGTTTATTTTCTGTGCATTCATTCCAAAAGAGTGACACGAGAGTATGAGGTGATTGAGTTACATTTTAGTTGGTTTAAGTCATTAGAAGCTTTACAAAATGTTTTTCTTTTTATATACATTTTAGTCGTTGTTCCCTTCATTATACTGACTACTGTAATGTTTCACTTGCATGTCTTTTGTCTTTGAGTCCAGTGTCACACTGCTGATCACTTGCGATATATGAAAATCAAAATATATAGATAAATTGGTAAAAATAAGCACCACTAATCCATAAGGCTCCTATCAAATCTAGTGTACAACATACCTTCTTTCACAGTGTTGGTCTTTGGTTATGGAAAATTGGTAGTGCGTAGTGACAGAGCTTTAAATCTGTATGTAATAATTTCCGGTGATCTTTCTCTTAAAGTTTTCAAAAAAATTGAAATGTGAAATGATGTAGTAGTTTAAAAAGTGGGTAGGGATTGCAGTTCGGGTGTACTACCTCAAAAAATTACCTAATAAAGTGGGTTCTTTATTTAGTTATTGAGACTAGATATATAACTTTAAAAATTGTGTTTAGTAGCCAAAGTGAACGGTAGTAGCAGGACCAAGGTTTCATATTTTAAGGTTTGGCTCGGAGTTGCATTAAGACACGTTTTGCCACCTGCCACAATCTTCAATCGTTACCAGTGGCTCGCTGAAAAATTTAAAAATATGGGTTGTTTTGGGTTGTGTTTCGTTTTTAATGGGTCAACCTTGTATATCTTCGATGGGTCAAAATTGTAACAGTTCAAAGCTTAGCTAAAATGAAAACAAGGCTAAACTTGTCAGAAGTCACCCAAAAGTGCAGTCAAACCATACATGCATGAGGCAATAATTAAAGACTCCTAAATATCACATGTTCATGAAAGTATCATTTAGGAGCTAGAGTGACACTCGGCATGTGTCCAAACTCATGAGGTAGTATTGATATCGCAGATGCTAAGGGCACCAACATCAGCCATCTGCATGTCATTCTTTCACCATAGAATCTCAAAGATATAGGCTGTTCAATGTGTGCTTATTTAAATGTGATCTATCATACTAACCAAATATACAGATTCGTGATTTAAAGAAGACAAGATCATGATCCAACCATGTAATCCATCATTTCACCAAAATCAATGCCATTTGTGTTGGATTTTAGATCCACGTACCAAGTAATCCATTACCATTTCAACAATTAAAACTTCGAGTGGAAACTAAGTGTTAGAATATGAACAAATATAAATTATATATGTCCGGGAATCTATTCTGAGTTATATTGGGACGCACACGTTATTTGTACGAGCCAACAATATTTAATATATTACTCCCTAGTCCACAATTAAGTGTCCATTTGACTTTTTCAAAGGCTTTTCTTCCTACTTTGACCTTATGATTTATTATTATGTTATAGATACTTGATGCATGATATATGAATGGATGAGTTTTGTATTTATTTTTCGCTATGGTAGAATTTTCGTTCAATAGTATATAACACAAACAAAAATAGTTATGGTCATTGTAAGAAAAAAGACTAATGATTCCATTGTGGATCACTTAATATGGGAGGAGGGAGTAATAGGTTTTAATCTATTGTTAGTTAAAGTTTAACATAATTAAATATAGTTGTTAATAGTTAAAGGACTAATATGCAAAACCGGGAAAAATGAAAGTTTGGTTTTTCCTTTTCTTTCCTTGGGCCGGTCGAATACCCACTCCAAGAGGAGGTAGGATTGCTTGCTTGCTCACCAAGTCGAATACCCACTCCAAGAGGAGGTAGGATTGCTTGCTTGCTCACCAAGTCAAGAGGGCTATAAATAGAGGTCTTAGGGTATTGTATGCTCATAACTTCTATCCCTAAATCCCTAATCTTATTTTGTCTATCTTGGTGTTCGACCGGTTCCTAAACCCAATAAAGGGTTTCGGTTTTTTCTTTTCTTGTTGTGCGATTCAACAAACCAACCCTTTAGGGTTTTTTTGTTTTGCGATTTAATCTCAAGAAGGTGTTTTGTGTGTTGATTGATTCAAAGACAAAGTGATCGTTTGGTTTAAACACCACTAGTACTAGCATACACGTTGTTTGCTAAGAACGTATTGTGTGTGTTGACTTAGAGGGATTATTCTTTTGATCCTTGGTGGTTTCGCGTGGTATTATACACACGCGTATATTGAAGACGGTGTAACGTTTATTGCTATAAGCAGTCTAACGTTTCTTGCTAAAAGGTACATATCTTTAATCCCTTGTTAATTATAAGTTCTGTACGTGTTTGATCTTTCTGTTGCGTACTCGTGATATGTTTAATTGTTAATTAGATCTAAAAAATAAAACAAATAAAATAAAAATCAACTGTGGCTTCACGAGCCATAGTATTTGAATTTGTATTTTCAAGAATAAATTGGACAAAACAAATTAGGCGTTCTTGATTTTTTTAGGCCCTTGGGCGTTTATATGCATAATGATTTTTTTTTTTTTTCTTTTTTTTTTTTGATCTTTTATGCAATCAAGATCAATTTTTATTGGTTATTAAAATTGATTAGACGATTTCTAGGTTGTATGCAATTTTATGAATAAAACTTGATGTGTTTAAATTGTTAATTGATCGGTTTTATGTTTATATTAATTGTTAATTTGGATTCCATGATAAATACATGCAATTTATCATGGAGTGATATATGATATTAATCTTGTTAATTGTTAAAATTATTATGCAAATATGATGATCAAGACCTAAAACATAGACATTAAATTTATGTGGTTATCGATCCACGACTTTAAAAGCTAGGGAAGACCTTGGCATGTCTTAATGGGGCCTAAAAGTTAATCTATGTGCTATGTGGTGTATATTTGTATAAGGCTTACGCAATCGATTATGTCGATGGATGTGGCCGGAGTTTATAGGACGAATGAGCCTTATATGAATATGTGCATGTTTTAATTATTAGATAATTAGGATCATATCTTGATATTTGCATGGATTAATTGTTAAGTATATATTTTTGAATAATTGTTATGTGAATTAGTTTTGTGTTTATATTGTTTTATTTTAAGTTTGACTTGTGAGAAAATAAAAGGGTTTTTCGAAAAATAAATATTAAACATGACTAATTATTATGAAATCAGATTATTATGGGACTATTGATGTTCATAATGTGTTTTTCAAATTAAAGTTTTATTTGATTGGTTAAAACTGGACGCTGTGGACTCATGGAAAATACGGCTCATCCATTAGAATAAACTATAAGAGAAGTTTAAGGAGGAGTGGTTAACATGCCTAAAGAGTTTAGGTTTTTAATATGCTCCGCGCTGACCTGATTCTCCGCTTCTTTGTGCGTTCGATTGGAGTTACCGTGAACCATGGCATGTCACTACAGTATACATGTTTTCCACCATTTATTAATCTTTATATTTAAAAACACGTTGAATCATCAATTTTAAAAAGGTAACACTATTTATACAATAGATGTATAGAAAATATGTGATACCATAATAAATAACTAGACTGGGTAAAGTTTTTTATTAAAATTTATGATACGAAGATGTTTGTGTGTTATTCGTACATATTTGTCACACAATTTAATCCCTTTTAAATAGTTAATTGCCATCTAATTCGTAAAAAAAACTTGTAGATGCTTTTACTATGCTGTGAGGGGGGGGGGACGTATGTAGTTGTAATCCCAAGGTAATTGTACACTTTTTCGTGAGACGTTAGTGTTATACAATCAAGTTTTTGATTGGACAACTTAATCGGTTTATTGGTGAGACCTTAGATCGAGGCATAGATGGGTTGGATAAAAATGTCTTACTAGAAAATTACTTGTAATAAAGTTAAGTCCCATAATGTTTAGGGAATTGCACCAGGTGGCATTATTGTCGTCAATTACCTTTTGTGTACTCCATCACTTGCAGTTCAATGATGTGGTGGTGGGTTACGTAAAGGTAGGATCCTAGTCTATAGATAATTATTTGTGTTTATTAAACATAGGTAGTTTTAATTTTCTTTAAAGAAGTTTTATCGGAAGATACTAATTCTTCGAACTTTAAACTTTGTTTTTATAGATAGGCAATACCTGTTCAAAACATAAACATTCAGCATTTCAGGTCGATGTTGAATTGAGGGGAAACTTTATGGAATTATTTCCAATGATTGGTTTCGTCAACTTACGGATAGTCTTGAGAATTAAAAAGAAAATGTATGTCATTGAACAAGCCATTACCCGCGTCCTGCTGCTAATTCTGAAGCAAATGTGCTGTTAGAATGGAATGCAATTTATGATGCATATAATGAGGTTGCTTGTCTTATATCGATAGTATGGACATCAGAGCTTATAGACAGTTTGAAAACTCCTCACCATTTGGAAATGATAAAGAGCTTAAATGCTATGTTGAAAACAAGCTGGTGAAAGGCTTTGACCTATTCAAACTTTAATGCTTGACAACAAGAGGAAGGTTAAACTGTGTTGCATATGTCATCCAGATGAAAGGATATGTAGATCAATTAGAATGTCTTGGTTATGTGCTACCACATGATCTTATAGTAGGTCTTATCTTAAATGGCCTTACTAAAGATTTTTTTGGTTTTGTAAGAAATTACAATATGCATAACATGGGGAAGACAGTGGGTGAACTACATGCTATGCTCATTGAGTATGAAAAGGGTTTACCTAAAAAGGCTGAAATACCACAAGTAATGATGATTAAAGATGGTAAAATCCAGAAGGCCAATAAGAAATCGCTTAAAGCTAAAGGCAAGGGTAAAGCTAATTTAAGGGGAAAGGTAAACATTTATATCCCCCAATCCTAAAAAACCCTAAACCCTCTGCTAAAGAGAACCTAGCTAAGGATGACGCCATGCCACCACTGCAAGGAGGTGGTCATTGGAAAAGGAATTGTCATGTGTATCTTGCTGAGTTGTTGAAGAAAAAGAAGCAAGTTGGTTCTGCCAGTTCTTCAGGTATCTTCACAATAGAATTATTTGCTTTCCCTAATAAATCCTGGGTGTATGCAAGGTTGTGGTACTAATATTTGTAATACAATACAGGGGTTTTAAGAGAGCAAGAAGCTGAAACAAGAAGCTCTCTATTTGTACGTAGGTAATGGGTTTCGTGGCAAGTAGAAGCTATTAGACTCGGAGTCCTGGAGAGTTTATGTTTTGCCCCTTAATGACATTGTGAATTTGTTTAGCAATTGTCATTATGCACCTTATATAGTTAGAGGTGTTGTTCAGTTCATGTTTGGTAGAAAAAGGGATTTGTCCAGCGTTTTTACGGAATTTTGGATTTTAGTTTCTATGTATAATGTTCATTATTTTAATGTTATTGCTAGTAATGGTATTTATGAAATTGATATTGCATAATCTTGTACCAAATGTCAATTTATTTCTAATGTTAGCACTAAAAAGAGCCAAACATAATTTGGGACTCTAACTTATCTTATGGCACTGTCGTCTTTGCTCAGATAAGTAAGAAAGTATGAAAGCTGCAACAGGAAGGGCTTTTAAATTCAACAGATGATGAGTCATTTGAATCAATGCGTATCTTTATTTATCGGGAAGATGATAAGGAAAAATCGTTTCCACATGTCCCGACAGGGTGATGATATTCTTGGGAATATACATACTGATGTTTGTGTCCACTTAGACATGTGTCAAGACAAGGTTGCTTAGCTACGTATTACATTTCAAATATGTTTATAGGTTCGTTTTGTTATGTTTTCTTCTTAAACAAATGAGGTCTTTGTAACGTTCAATGTGTTAAAATGAAGTGGAAAATTCAATCGGGAAGAATTCAAGGTTCTTCTGATCAGATCGCGGTGGCGAATACATTAGCCAAGAGTTTAAAAGAATTTTCTTAAAGCTTGTAAAATTGTATAACAGCTTACTCTCCATACACACCACAACAAATGGGGTGTCTGAAAGGAGAAAATCGGTACTTGTTAGACATGGTTGATCAATGATGATCTACAACTCTGTCGTTATCCTTTGGATTATGCTCTAGGTGTCTGCAACACGCATTTCAATATGGTTCCAACAAGTAGGTTTTTGACTTTTAAAAAGGTGGTGGGGGGGGGGACTCCATATGAATTATGGTATGGAAAAGTTCCAAACTTGTCTTACTTAAAGGTCTGGGGATGTGAGGCGCTTGTGAAGCGGGATACGCCTGACAAACTCCAACAAAGATCTGTTAAGTGTATCTTTATAGGATACCCAAAGGAAACAATGGGTTACTATTTTTACTTCCCACCTGAAAACAAAATAGTTGTTGCAAGGTATGCTGAGTTCTTTGAGAAAAATCTCATAACTCAAGAAGTCAGTGGGAGGGCCATAGATCTTGAAGAAATTCAAGATGAAGATACATCACCTTCTGAAATCACTAGCGAAATTCCTATGGAGGTTGAAGGTTTTGAACCACCTCAAGAGGAAGATATTCTGATTCGTAGGTCTGAAAGGACACGTCGAGCTCCAAATCATTTAAGTCTAAATGTAGAAGTGGAGGAGCATAGTCTAGGGGATCTTAATGAACCCACTAGCTATAAAGCCGCGATGTTAGATTCTGAATCTAATAAGTGGATCGATGCTATGAATGCGGAAATACAATCCATGATGGACAATATGGTATGGGTCCTGGTCGATCTTCCTCCTGGCTGTAAGACTGTTAGGAGTAAGTGGATTTTTAAGAAAAAGACTGACATGGATGGTATTGTACACACCTATAAAGCTCGTCTTGTAGCAAAGGGTTATACTCAACTCTACGGGGTTAAATTATGTAAGAAAAATGTTCTCACCCATCGCTGACATTGAGCTATTAGGACTATTCATATCTATAGCAGATACAATGATTTGAGATATGGGAAATGGATTTAAAAACAGCCTTCTTTAAGGAATTATCTTGTGAAGACATTTATATGGTAAACCTGAAGGTTTCTGTTGATCTTAATCATACCAGAAAAAGTATGCAAGTTCAAAAGATTCCTTTTATAGTCTTTTCAAGCATCAAGTAGCTAGAATACAGATTTGATGGGGAAATCAAAAGGTTTGAGATTTACTCATAATCTTAATGAGCCATGTGTTATACAATAGGGCTAGTGGGAGTTATTGTTACATTCCTCATCTTGTATGTTGATGACATAATCATCATGGGAAATCACATATCAAGTTTGCAAAGTGTAAAAGATTATCTTGGAAAGTGTTTTGCTATGAAAAATTTGGGGGAACATTTATTCTTGGAATCAAAATCTACAAAGATAAGTCAAAGCGATTGATTGGACTTGGTCAAAATGCTTACATGGATAAGATCTTAAAAAAATATAAAATGAATAATTCCAAACGTGGTCATATCCCATACAAGAAAGACTTGACTTAAATAAAACACAAGGTGCTTCAACACCTAAAGAGGTGAAGCGTATGCAAAATGTACCTTATGCACTAGACCTGATGTTGTGTTCGCGCAAATATAACAAGTCGGTTTCAATAGACAACTGGTGAACTTCACTGGACTGCTATGAAAAATATTCTTAAGTATTTGAGAAATACTAAAGATATGTTATTGGTTTATGGTGGAAATCCTAAAGCTGAACATCGAGTTGATTGCTATTGTGATGCTGGATTTGAGACCGATATAGATGATATGAAATCTCTGACAGGATACGTTTCGTTTTGAACGGAAGCGCAGTAGACTAGAAAAGCTCTAAGTAAATTACTACTGAAATGCCTGCTACACAAGCTGAACTACATAGCTGCTTAAGAAGCAGAGATGGAAGCTGTTTGGATTAGGAAGTTTATTTCAGGACTTGATATATTACCAAAAATAAACGAACCTATTAGAATGTTTGATCCTAATCATCCCAGAAAAGTATGCAAGCTTCAAAGATCCATTTATGGTCTTAAGCAAGCATCAAGAAGCTGAAACAAAAGATTTGATGAGGAAATCAAAAAGTTTGGTTTTACTCAAAATCTTGATGAGCCATGTGTATATCAAAAGGCTAGTGAGAGTAATGTTACATTCCTCATCTTGTATGTTGATGACATAATCATCATGGGAAATCACATTCCAAGTTTACAAAGTGTAAAGGATTATCTTGGAAGCTGTTTTACTATGAAATATTTAGGGGAAGCAACATTTATTCTTGGAATCAAAATCTACAGAGATAGGTCAAAGTGATTGATTGGACTTGGTCAAAATGCTTACATGGATAAGATCTTAAAGAGATATAAAATAGATAATTCCAAACGTGGTCATATCCCCATACAAGAAAGACTTGACTTGAATAAAACACAAGGTGATTCAACACCTGAAGAGGTGAAGCGCATGCAAAATGTACCTTATGCTTCGGCTATGAGATCTATTATGTATGCTGTAAGATGCACTAGACCTGATGTTGCGTTTGTGCAAAATATTACAAGCTGTTTTCAACAAAATCCTGGTGAAAGTCACTGGAATGCTGTGAAAAATATTCTTAAGTATTTAAGAAATACTAAAGATATGTTTTTGGTTTATGGTGGAAATCCCGAAGCTAAACTTTGAGTTGATTTCTATTGCGATGCTGGATTTGAGACTGATAGAGATGATACAAATCAGACATGATATGTCTTCATTTTGAATGGAGGCGTAGTGGACTGGAAAAGCTCCAAGCAAAGTACTACTGCAATGTCTGCTACAAAAGCTGAATACATAGCTGCTTCGGAAGCTGCGATAGAAGATGTTTGGATTAGGAAGTTTATTTCAAGGCTTGGTATAATACCAACAATAAACGAGCCTATTAAGATGTTTTGCGATAATTCAGCCGCATTTCATTTTGCTAACGAACCGGGGGTTCAGAAAGGCGCCAGACACTACCATAGGAGATATCATTATGTTTGCGAGAGTATTGAACTGGGCGAAATAAGATTCCTTAAAGTTCACACAGATGACAATCTGGCTGATCCTTTTACGAAGGCTTTACCTAAAGGAAAGCTTACTCAACATGCTAGGAGCATGGGACTTCGTTTAGCTAGTAGTTTCATGTAGATTTGTGTTTAGTATTTGGATAAGGGATGTTTGAACAACTTATTTTATGATAATGATACTTGGTATTTTTGTTATTTCTATTATAAATTGTGTCCTATATTTGCATGTTTAAATCCATGAATAATAATAGTTATTATTCTAAATTAATCCGTTGTCGATTAACAATATGGGAATATTGTTAAATTAAGACAAATCTGAGTGATTGGTGATATTGTAGATATTAAGGATGTGTCCACCAAACTCACATGATATTCATAAGATGAATATTGGATTTCCCCAACAACAAGAATATTACTTTATGGATCGTCGTCATTAAGTAAATCTTGTAAGTGATTTTATTTACAAAATCCTTAGACTTGAGATGCAAGTAGGTCTTGCATATGTGGATAATCCTTCTTGATCTAGTTTAAGTTATCCTGAAAAAGGTGACTAATAAGGGCTATTTCAGAAGTGATTGTGAAGCATGATGATGACTTGGCACTTGTAGTCAATATAGAATTTGTTCCTTCAATAGTTGAAGAATGATGCCACTAGGCCCCTCGTAGAATTAATCAGATGTGTGTATGGCCGTACCCGAAAACTCATGTAGATATGTCTCATTGATTTTTGGTAATCTTGATTAGTTACATATACGAGAAACAGAATCGTTAAATAATGGAATGACCTTGATCCATATCCATTTTTAACACGGTATCAGAAACAAAGGGATTGTAAATTCATAAATCATTTTGTTCGTGTTTTGAGAAACCACACTCGGATGTTTCTGGGAGCATTGGCGTGTTGCTAGACGCCTACCAATGTTATTAACTAATTTATATATGTTCAAGTGGGAGCTGGCTGTTGGAATATGAACAAATATAAATTATATATGTCCGGGAATTTATTCGAGCCTAAGGGGACGCACACGTTAATATGTAAAACAACGTATTTAATATGTTAGTGTAATATATTAATAGTGTTTAAACAAACGATAGTTAAAAGTTTAACATGAATAAATATTAGTCATTAAATGTTAAGTGTAAGGACTAATATGCAAAATCGGGAAAAGGAAAGGACCAATTTGCCTTTTCTTTCCTTGGGTTGGTCGAATACCCACTCCTTATGGAGGTGGGATTGCTTGCTTGCTCTCCAAGTTATAAGGGCTATATGAGGAGGTCTTAGGTTCCTTGAGAACTAATAACTTGAATCCCAAAGATCCCTAAATCTCTCCCTTATGCTCCTTGTGTTCGACCGAGCTACAAAACCCAAAGGGTTTTCAGTTTTTCTCCCCTCCTTGTCGTTCGATCAAACAAACATCCCTTTAGGGTTTTTGGTTTGCTATTTAATATTAAGAAGGTGTTTCGTGTGTTGATTGATTCAAAGACGAAGTGATCATTTGGTTAAACACTATTAGTACTAGCATACACGTTGTTTGATAAGAACGTATTGTGTGTGTTGACTTAGAGGGATTATTCTTTGATCCTTGGTGGTTTCGCGTGGTATTATACACACGCGTATATTGAAGACGATGTAACTTTTATTGTTATAAGCAGTCTAACATTTCTTGCTAAAGGTATATCTTCAATCCCTTGTTAATTATAAGTTCTATACGTGTTTGATCTTTCCGCTGCGTACTCGTGATATGTTTAATTGTTAATCAAATCTAAAATCCCAACAGTGGCATCACAAGCCATCGTATATGAATTTGTAGTTACAAGAATAAAATTGGACAAAAAAAATTAGGGATTAATTTGTTAAGTCCTTTTGGGTGTTTTATGCATCAAGATTTGATCTTTATGCATCAAGATCCAATTTTTATTGGTTATTAAAATTAATTAGACGATTTCTAGGTTGTATGATGTGTTTAAATTGTTAATTGATCCAGTTTTATGTTAGATTAAATTGTTAATTTGACATCCATGATAAATACATGCAATTTATTGTGGAGGCGATATATGATATTAATTTTATTTATTAATTGTTTAAAATTATTATGCAATTATATATTCAAGACCTAAAACATAGAACATTAAATTTATGTGGTTTATGATCCACGACTTAAAAGCTAGGGAAGACCTTGGCACGACTTAATGGGCCTAAAAGTGGTTTTTAAAATTTATGTCATGAAGTGTATAATTTGTAAAAGGGCTTACGCAATCGATTATGTCGATGGATGTGGCCAGAGTTTATAGGACGAAGGAGCCTTATATGAATATGTGCATGTTCTAAATTATTAGATAATTAGGATCATATATTGATATTTGCATGACTTAATTGTTAAGGGTTGTTATTTTGAATAATTGTTATGTGAGTTAGTTTTCTGTTTATATTGTTTTATTTTAAGTATGGACTTGTGAGAAAATAAAAGGGTTTTCCAAAAAATAAATATTAAACATGACTAATTATTATGAAATCAGATTTATTATGGACTATTTATAGTTCATAATGTGTTTTCAAATTAAAGTTTTATTTGATTGGTTAAAACTAGATGCTATGGACTCATGGGAAGTACGGCTCATCCATAATCCACTAAGAATAAACTATTAAATAAGTTTAAGGCAGTGTCAACATTCCTAAAGAATTCAGTTTTAAATATCTTCGTGTTGACTCTGATTCCCTTCGCTTCTTTGTTCGCGTCGGTTGGAGTTTAACCGGTGAACCATGGCATGTCACTACAGTATACACGTTCTTCACCATTCATTAATCTTTATATTTGAAAACACGTTGAATCGTCAATTTTAAAAAGGTAACACAATTTATACATTAGATGTATAGAAAATATGTGATAACGTAATAAAATAACTAAATTAAGTATAGTTTTTTATTAAAATTTATGATACGAAGATGTATGCATGCTTCTTCGTACATATTTGTCACGACAAATATATTACCCTTTTTTAAATAAGTTATTGCCATCCAATCGTAAAAACACTTGGTAGATGCCTTTTAATTATGCGTGAGAACGTATGTAGATCGTAATCCCAAGGTGAGTATACACTTTTTTATTCCGTGAGACTTTTAGTGTTACATAATCACAGTTTTTGATTGGACGACTTAATCGGTTTATAGGTGAGACCTTAGATCGTGGTATAGATGGGATAAACATGCTTACTAGAATATTATTGTAATAAAGTAAGTCCCATATAGTTCTAGGAATTGCACCGGTGGAAATTATTGATCGTCAATTACCTTTTGAGTACACCATTACTAGCAGATCAACTGATATGGTGGTGGTACGTCAAATAGGATCCTAGTATTTAGAAAATTAATTGTTTATTAAACATGGGTAGTTAATTTTCTTCAAGAAGTTTTTTCGAAAATACCAATTCTTGAACTTTAACTATGTTTTGTAGATGGCACTACCTGTTCAAAACATAAATCATTCGGCTTTCAGGTCGATGTTTGAAAGAGAAAAACTTTCTGGAAATAATTTCAATGACTGGTTTCGTCAACTTAAGTTAGTCTTGAGAGTTGAAAAGAAAATGTATGTCATTGAACAGCCATTACCCGCGGCTCCTGCTGCTAATTCTGAAGCAAATGTGCTGTTAGAATGGAATGCAATTTATGATGCAGATAATGAGGTTGCTTGCCTTATACTCGGTAGTATGACTCCTGAGCTTCACAGATAGTTTGAAAACTCCCACCATATGACATGATAAAAGAGCTTAAATCTATGTTTGAAAAACAAGTTGGGGTGGAGAGGTTTGACCTAATCCAAACTTTCCATGCTTGTAAACAAGAGGAGGGTAAACCAGTTGCTGTGTATGTCATCCAGATGAAAGGATATGTAGATCAATTGAAACGTCTTGGCTATATGCTACCACAAGATCTTGTAGTTGGTCTTATCTTAAATGGCCTTACTAAAGATTTTGCGCGATTTGTGAGAAATTACAATATGCATAACATAGGGAAGACGATTGGTGAACTACATGCTATGCTCATTGAGTATGAAAAGGGTTTACCTAAAAAGGCTAAAACACCGCAAGTAATGATGATTAAAGGTGGTAAAATCCAAAAGGCCAATAAGAAATTGCTTAAAGCTAAAGGCAAAGGTAAAGCTAATGGCAAGGGAAAGGATAAACAAGTTTATATCCCTAAGCCTAAAAACCCTAAACCTTCTGCTAAAGAGCACCCAGCTAATGATGACGCCTGTTATCACTGCAAGGAGGTGGGTCATTAGAAAAGAAATTATCATGTGTATCTTGCTGAGTTGTTGAAGAAAAAGAAGCAAGTTAGTTATGCCAGTTCTTCAGCTATCTTTACAATAGAATTATTTTCTTTCCCTAACAAATCCTGGGTGTATGACACAGGTCGTGGTACTAATATTTGTATTACAAAATAGGGGTTTAAAGAAGCAAGGAAGCTGAAACAAGGAGCTCTCTATCTGTACGTGGGCAATGGTGTTTGTGCGAAAGTAGAAGCTATTGGAAGTTATGACTTAGTTTTGCCTAATGGCCTTGTGATTTGTTTAGAAAATTGTCATTATGCACCTTCTATAATTAGAGGTGTTGTTTCAGTTCACCGTTTGGTAGAAATGTATTGTCCAGCGTTTATGGATTTTGGAGGAATTTTCAGTTTCTAAGGATAAGTTTCATTATGTAATGTATTCCTAGTAATAGTATTTATGAAAATTGATAAGCAATAATCTTGTACTAAATGTTAAATTCATTATATAATGTTAGCACTAAAATGCCAAACATAATTTGGACTCTACTTATCTATGGCACCTGCCGTCTTGCTCATAAGCTGCAACAGGAAGGGCTTTTAAAATCAACAGATGATGAGTCATTTGATCAATGCGTATCTTGTTTATCTAGCAAGATGACTAGGAAATCATTTCCACATCGTCCCGAAAGGGCGACTGGTCTTCTTGGAATAATACATACTGATGTGTGTGGTCCACTTAGACATGTTTCAAGACAAGGTGCTAGCTTCTTTATTACATTCACAGATGATTATAGTCGTTATGGTTATGTTTATCTTCTTAAACATAAACATGAGGTCTTTGAAACGTTCAAAGTGTTTAAAAATGAAGTGGAAAATTAACTAGGGAAGACAATCAAGGCTCTTCGATCAGATCAAGGTGGCGAATATATAAGCTAAGAGTTTAAAGATTATCTTAAAGCTTATGGAATTGTCCAACAGCTTACTCCTCCTTACACACCACAACATAACGGGGTGTCTGAAAGAAGGAATCGTACTTTGTTAGACATGGTTCGATCTATGATGAATCTAATTACTTTGCTGTTATCCTTTTAGGATTAAGCTCTAGAGTGGGCAACATGCATTCTCAATATGGTTCCAACCAAGAAGGTTGATAAGACTCCATATGAACTATGGTATGGAAAAGTTCCAAATCTGTCTTACTTAAAGGTTTGAGGATGTGAGGCGCTTGTGAAGCAGGATACGCCTGACAAACTCCAATAAAGATCTGTTAAGTATATCTTCATAGGATACCCAAAGGAAACAATGGGTTACTATTTTTACTTCCCACCTGAAAACAAAATAGTTGTTGCGAGGTATGCTGAGTTCTTTGAGAAAAATCACATAACTCAAGAAGTCGGTGGGAGGGCCATAGATCTTGAAAAAAATTCAAGATGAAGATACATCACCTTTTGAAATCACTAGCAAAATTCCTATGGAGGTTGAAGGTTTTGAACCACCTCAAGAGGAAGATATTTTGATTCATAGGTCTGAAAGGACACGTCAAGCTCCAAATCGTTTAAGTCTAAATGTAGAAGTGAGGAGAATAGTCTAGGGGATCTTAATGAACCCCGTAGCTATAAAGCCGCGATGTTAGATTCTGAATCTAATAAGTGGATCGATGCTATGAATGCGGAAATACAATCTATGATGGACAATATGGTATGGGTCCTGGTTGATCTTTCTCCTGGTTGTAAGACTGTTGGGAGTAAGTGGATTTTTAAGAAAAAGACTGATATGGATGGTATTGTACACACCTATAAAGCTCGTCTTGTAGCAAAGGGTTATACTTAACTTTACGGGGTTGATTATGAAGAAACGTTCTCACCCGTTGCTGACATTAGAGCTATTAGGATTCTCATATCTATAGCGGCATACTATGATTATGAGATATGGAAAATGGATATAAAAACAGCCTTCTTAAATGGTTATCTTGATGAAGACATTTATATGGTACAACCTGAAAGTTTTGTTGATCCTAATCATCCCAGAAAAGTATGCAAGCTTCAAAGATCCATTTATGGTCTTAAGCAAGCATCAAGAAGCTAGAATAAAAGATTTGATGAGGAAATCAAAAGGTTTGGATTTACTTAAAATCTTGATGAGCCATGTGTATATCAAAAGGCTAGTGGGAGTAATGTTACATTCCTCATCATAATAAATTTTGATGACATAATCAAAAATCCCCCAAAATAGAGAATCACATTCCAAGTACAAAGTGTAAAGGATTATCTTGGAAAAGTTTTTGCTAGAAATATTTAGGTGAATCAACATTTATTCTTGAATCCAAAATCTACATAGATAGGTCAAAGTGATTTATATTGGAGTTGTATCAAAAATGCTTACAGGATAAGATCTTAAAGAGATTATAATGGAGAATTCCCAAAAGTGGTCATATCCCATGCAAGAAAGACTTGACTTGAATAAAACCCAAGGGCATCAACACTTGAAGAGGTTAAGCAATGCAAAATGTACCTATGCTTTGGCCGTGGTTTTCCCTTATGTAGATAAGATGCACTAGACCTGATGTTGCGTTCCGCGGAAAAATATAACAAGAAGCCGGTTTTAACAATCCTGGTAAACTTCACTGGACTAAGCTGTGAAAAATATTTTAAGTATTTAAGAAATAACTAAAGATATGTTTTTTGGTTTTATGTAGCCAATTCCCGGAAAGCTGAACTTTGAGTTTGATTGCCTATTTGGATTGCTTGGATTTGAGACTGGTAGAGATGATACAAAATCTCAAACAGGATATGTCTTCATTTTGAATGTAGGCGCAGTGGACTGGAAGTGCTCCAAGCAAAGTACTACTACAATGTATGCTACAGAAGCTAAATACATAGCTGCTTCGAAAGCTGCGATGGAAGCTGTTTGGATTAGGAAGTTTATTTCAGGGCTTGGTATATTACCAACAATAAACAAGCCTATTGGGATGTTTTGTGATAATTCAGCCGCACTTCATTTTGCTAACGAACCGGGAGTTCAAAAAGGCACCAGACACTACCATAGGAGATATCATTATGTTTGCGAGGGTATTGCACTGGGCGAAATAAGATTCCTTAAAGTTCACACAGATGAAAATCTGGCTGATCCTTTTACGAAGGCTTTACCTAAAGGAAAGCATACTCAATATGCTAGGAGCATGGGACTTCGTTTATCTAGTAGTTTCATGTAGATCTGTATTTAGTATTTGGATAAGGGATGTTTGAACAATTTATTTTATGATAATGATACTTGGTATGTTTGTTATCTATATATCTTAAATTGTGTCATATATTTGCATGTTTAAATCCATGAATAATAATAGTTATTATTCTAAATTAATCCGTTGTCGATTAATGATATGGGAATATTGTTAAATTAAGACAATTCTGAGTGATTGGTGATATATATATTTTAAAGATGGTGTCCACCCAAACTCGCATGGAAATTCAAAGATGAGTTTGGAATTTCCCCAACACAAGGATATTACTTATGGATCGTCGTCATCAAGAAAACCTGTAAGTGTTTTAATTTACAAACTCCTAAGACATGAGATGCAAGTAGTCTAGCATATGTGGATAACCCTTCTTGAACTAGACTAAAGTTATCCTGACAATGAATAACCTAATAAGGGGATATTTCCTAATTTGATTTTGAAACTTGATGACTGGCCTTGTAGTCAATATGCATTTTGTTCCTTTAAATAGTTAAATAAAGATGCCACTAGGGCCCCTCGTAAATTAATCAATGGTGTATGGCCGTACCCCGAAAACCCATGTAGATATTGTCTCTTTGATTTTTTGGCAATCTTTGATATATTTACATATACGAGAAATAGAATCTTTAAATAAGGATACATTTGATCCAATCCAATTTTTAAACACGGTATCAGAAACAAAGGGATTGTAAATTCATAAATCATTTTTTCCATGTTTTGAGAAACCACACTCGAATGTTTCTGGGAGCATTGGCGTGTTGCTAGATGCTTACCAATGTTATTATATAATTCATACATGTCCAAGTGGGAGCTGTTGGAATATGAACAAATATAAATTATATATGTCCGGGAATTTATTCGAGCCTAAGGGGACGCACACGTTAATATGTAAAACAATGTATTTAATATATTAATGTAATTTATTAATAGTGTTTAAACAAACGATAGTTAAAAGTTTAACATGAATAAATATTAGTCATTAAATGTTAAGTGCAAGGACTAATATGCAAAATCAGGAAAAGGAAAGGACCGGTTTGCCTTTTCTTTCCTTGGACCGGTCGAATACCCACTCCTTATGGAGGTGGGATTGCTTGCTTGCTCTCCAAGTTGTAAGGGCTATATAATGAGGTCTTAGGGTCCTTAAGAACTAATAACTTGAATCCCAAAGATCCCTAAATCTCTCCCTTGTGCTCCTTGTGTTCGACCGAGCTACAAAACCCAAAGGGTTTTCTGTTTTTCTCCCCTCCTTGTCGTTCGATCAAACAAGCATCCCTTTAGGGTTTTTGTTTTGCTATTTAATCTCAAGAAGGTGTTTCGTGTGTTGATTGATTCAAAGACGAAGTGATCATTTGGTTAAACACTATTAGTACTAGCATACACGTTGTTTGATAAGAACGTATTGTGTGTGTTGACTTAGAGGGATTATTCTTTGATCCTTGGTGGTTTCGCGTGGTATTATACACACGCGTATATTGAAGACGATGTAACTTTTATTGTTATAAGCAGTCTAACATTTCTTGCTAAAGGTATATCTTCAATCCCTTGTTAATTATAAGTTCTATACGTGTTTGATCTTTCCGCTGCGTACTCGTGATATGTTTAATTGTTAATCAGATCTAAAATCCCTACACATTACACCCGTTGATTTACATTCCGCGTCTTCACGTTAACAACTTCATCCATCAAGTACAACACATAGTGCAGTTATGAAAAACTATAAACTTAAAAACAGCGTGTTCAAAGAGAGCTCAAATGGCATGGCAGAAATATATGGAAACTTTCCGTTTCCATATATAGCGTCTCAGTCGCGGGAAGAAGCAGTAAGTTGAATATAGCTGTTAAATTTGTGTAATTACAGCGTTATGATAGATTAGCATATATTCCTCAATAATTAGTGGAGAATGTTACTTTTGTTGCACATAACCTCTTGTAATCTCTATGCATATAGTCTTATTTTGGTGAACTCTTTGTGTTGTTTATGATTACTGCTAAACAAAGTAGTTAATAATGATTGTTGACAAGACAAAGGGATAATGTCATGATGATACTAGTTTCGGTAAAATACCAATTTAGCCTTTTGCAGAAAAGTATAATTACTACATCAGTTTTTATTGAGTATGAATGTATTGTTGTGGAATAATCGCGATAATATCCTACCGACTAGGTAGAGGTGTGAATAAATTCAACACTACACGTATACCCAAAACTAGCTTTTTGAAAATTAGACAATACAAAAGAAACCCAAGAATTAAACACCAACAAAGTTATATATTTCTTATAGAAACATATTACAAAACTACAACTAACGAGGAAATACTAAAAACTACTTGTGTATATGTTTTGGTTTGTCTTGCTTCAAATAAATGAGCTTTATTTATAGGCTCAAAGAAACCATCTCAAGTTGCATATCAGCTTGAACAACTTGCATATCTTCTAACTATTTCATATCTTGCATATCTTAAGATTTCATATCTTTCTTAATATTTCATATCTTTATTAGGATTGCATATCTTGCATATTATTGAGCCAATGTTCAACAAATCTCCACCTTGGCAAAATATAAATTCTTCAATCTCGCCGTCAACCATCTTTAGTGGAGTCTTTAAACCAACCTTCAAGTTTTTACAACATTAATCAAGTCCAAACAATAAATAAACCCGATCCCAATTACTAATTTAGTCAGCATATCTGCGGGAATCTTAGAAGTATGAATCTTATGGATTCTGACTCCACATTCTTTCAGTGTCTCACTCATGTAGGGGTGAGCATCGGTTCAGCACCGACCCAAACCGACAAAAACCGAAAACAAATCAGGGTAAAATGCCAACCGAGAACCGAACCGAGTATAAACTATAGAAACTGAAACCGAACCAAATAAGGTCGGGTCGGTTCGGTTCGGTTTAGTTAGTGCGAAACGAATAAGTGTCGTTTTGAACCGAACCAAAACCGAACAAAAAAAATATAGAAAACTAAAAATCGAACTAAATAAGGTCGGGTCGGTTTGGTTCGGCCCGGTTTCGGTCAGTTTGTCAAGTCAGATCAGTTTTCGGGTGAATATGATCAGCCCTAATTTCATGAAATGATACCGCACATCGTTGTGCTTCGTTCCTGCGTGGTAAACTTGATTCTTTGCTAAATGAATTACACTTTAAATGTCAGAATGCATCATGACAAACTTTTGTTTGATTCCAAGTTCACCGAACAACCCTTGAAGCCAAATTGTTTCCTTTACAACCTCAATATACTATGCTTTCGTAGTTGACAAAGCAATAGTTGACTGTAAGGAAGACTTCTAATTGATTGGAGCTTTAGCTAGAGTAAATACATAGCATGTTATAGATCTTCGCTTGTATAAATCTCCAGAATAGTCTGAATCGCAATATCCTTCGACGCACTAACTACCTCCATGTTTTCGAATACTAACCATACATTGACTGTATTATGGATGTACCATAGCATCCATTTCACAGATTTTCAATGTCCTTTTCTAGGGTTCTGCATATACATGCTCACTATCCCAACAACATGACTTATATATGGTCGAGTACATATCATAACATACATTAAGCTACTCACAACATTTGCATAAGGAACCTTTTCCATGTATACCCCATCTACATCATTTTTTGGTGACATAGCATCACTAATCTTAAATTGAGAAGCGAGTTGAGTACTAAATTGTTTTGTCTGTTTATCAAACCTAAAATGCTTTAGAATCCTTCTTAGATATTTTTTCGGAGTCAAACAAAGCTTCCACAAATTTTTGTCTTTGACTATCTCCATGCCGAGAATCATCTTTGCACCACCGAGATCCTTCATCTCAAATTCACTTTTCAACCGAGTCTTTAATTTTTTAATTGCATCTAGACTTTGAGAAGCTATCAACATATCATCTACATATTGAAAAACATATATTAAAGACCCATCTTGTATCTTTTTTAAATAAACACAATGGTCGTATTTGCTTCTTGTGTACTTTGACACTATCATAAACTTATCAAATCATTTGTAGCACTGTCATGGGGATTGCTTCAATCCGTACAATGATTTATGAAGCTTACATACTTCATGCTCTTTTCCAGTGACTTTGAATCCTTCTGGATGAACCATGTAGATGTCATCTTCTAAGTCTCCATGTAGAAATACATACTTCACGTCCATCTAAACTAGTTCCAAATCCAAATGTGCTACCAAAGCCAACAAAATTCTAATAGAGGAATGTTTTACCACAAGAGAAAAACTTCATTATATAATCAATCCCCTCTTTTTAGCGTAACCTTTAGCTACCAATCTTGCTTTGTAGTGGACATCATCTTGGCCCGGCATCTTTTTCTTTGAAGCATGATGGACGGGGGTCATTTTATACCCTTTTTCAGGTTATTTAAACTAATTCATGCAAATATGCCCAAAATACGTGCTTAATCATTTCTTTTTATGTTTTTAGCAATTGGATGGCATTTGGAGGCAATACACATGACTTGGGCTCATTTGGAGGCAATACACATGACTTGTGTGTTGCCTTAACTGAATATTACATAGATGGCGGATTCGTGTAATTCATTCATGACCTAGGAAATACTTACACAGATCATCATAAGTGTGACAAAGCAATAGGATAAGGAGAAGCAAACTAAGGATTAGTGCATGATTAAGTAAATATGTTTGTTTACCTATCGAGTTTCCACCAAAGTAGTTTAGATTTAATTTTAGTTTAATTAGTTTAAAACCAAAACCTCCCTCTTTAAACCATAACTTTACTTGCTTTCTATATAATATAAAAATACAAAAATAATCTTTTTTCAATCCCTTAGATCTTAGTTAGTTTTAGTTCGAGCCTTCACACGCTATTCCCCTAGAGAACGATAACAACTTTTGAGTCCTTACTATACTACACTGCAACGATTAGGTACTCTACATAGGGAGTAGTAAAACTTGGTGTGTTTACAATGACCGCATCAATACACCTATTTACATTCAATTGGCTTCTTCCCTTTTATGAGGTTGGTTAACTCCAATGTCTGATTCTTCTAAAAAGACTCTATTTTTTTGCTATGGTAGTTCTCCACTTCTCTTCCTTTGAGCCTCGAGTCACTTTAAAGTAAGTAGTAGGAACATCATCAGCTGCAATTGAAGATGCACAAGCCACCGTATCATTAAGGCGAGTAGGCCTTTTAACGTTTCTTCTTATCTTGCTGGTAGCAATTGATTCATGTTGTTGATGTTGAGGTTCTTTTGTTTAAGCCTCCTCTTCTTCATAATCTTATTCTATCATAGGAGAATTATCAACTGTCTCTCTATCATCTTATATAATTAGTCTTTCAAAATCCACCTCTTTTGGGAGTTTCATCTAACTGCTTAGCATTCACCTTCTTCAACATGTCAGATTCATTAAAGATGACAACCCTGCTAAAGTTCATCTTCTTTGTCTCTGAACACCATAAACAATATCCTTTGATTCCAGAGGTGATCCCCATGAATAATGATTTCTTTGCTCTAGTGATGAGGTGTCATTTTATACACTTTTTTAAGGTCAATTACCCAAAAATCATGCAAATATGCCCAAATATTGTACTTAATCCTTTCTTTTGTTATTTTAGCATTTGGGAAGCATTTGGATGAATAGCACGTGACTTGGGCTTGATTCGGGGAAAAAGAAACTAGACAAACACACTTCTCATGCTGGCAAAATCCATTGATGCCTTCACCAAATGTGCCTAGAAAGTGGATTTTTGGACGCAAAGTGTAACTTCTCAGTATCTGGAGACGTCGCCACAAGAAGTAGTTGAAGCTATTACATTTTCATAGCGACGGCGTCACAAGAACTAGCGACAACGTTAAAAATAGCCGATAGAAGAAAACCTAAAGGGTTTCGATGGGCAGACGGCGTCACAAAACCCTAGAGACGCCGTCATAGCCCCAATTCTATAAAGACAACCCCTTTGTTCTCATAATTCGTGTGGAAACTTAGGAGAACTTTTAGTGCAGTCAATTTGGATGATTTTTAGGGTTTTCTAACCCTCTTGTACTCACATACTCACATATTTAATTGAAGTGAAGCTTCTTTAGTCATTTAATCATTTAATATGTCTATGTGTTGTTTAATTATATGTTGTTCTTCGCTTTCTATTAACATGCTAGGCTAAATTAATTAGTGTTTGCTTATGATTGCATAAAACCTATTTTATAATCTTTATCTTTATTGCTTCTTGTTAGTGGTGTGTGCGTTAGGCTCTAGAAAACTAGCTATAAGATATTTCATTAGCATAGACGACTAGGGAAACATGATTAGGTTAGATGAAACCTATAATTAGTTCTTCATAACTAGTTGAGTTTGGGTAGATTCCTTCTTAAGTATTTATTGCGCTTGGTAGACTATTGGGAGGGAGCGTGTTTGACAGGTAACGCCCGACTAGGTTGTCACGTCGAATGCGAGCTTGACCAACTCGCTGCTAAATTAGGGAATACTCAGGGATGGAACCAGGACCAAATATGGTCGGGTGCACAAATTTTTTTGAACCGTAATATCAGAAACACATTTTGATGGACCGGGTGCATTTAAGATGCATTTAGAAAAAATCAATGTTTTTTTCAAAAATTAACACTAAATCAAAAAAAATCCATGGGGTTCCCGGGAACGCGCGGGAACCCCCTAGTTCCGTCCCTAGGAATACTTACACATTACAGTAACGAGGGTGATGGGCAATAAGTTAGAGAGAGAAACTAAGGAGTAGTGCATGATTAAGTGAGCACGTTTGTTTACCTATACGAGTTTCCCACCAATTTACATTTCTTGCTTTTAGGATTAGTTATAGTTTAGTTTAAAAACCCCTCCTTCAAAACCAAAGATTTTAATTTGCTTTTTAAAAAAATATAAAAACACAAAAATACTCTTCTGTCAACCCTTAGATCTTAGTGACATACAATTCGAACCTACCTCACTATTTTTTTAGAGAACGATCAATCCCTCGAGTCTTGCGTATACTACACTAAAACAATTAGGTACTCTACCTAGGAGGATTGTAAAACTTTGGTGTTGCAATCCGTCACATCATCTAGGATCTAACATTGATTCATTCACATGATAATATGTAGCGGAACCAATTACATGTAAGGAATCATAATCTGTAGCAGATTTTCCATACCATTTCTCCAATGGAGTTTTCCCATCAATAGTAATTGATGGCAAACGGTTAACGAGGCGACACGCACACGTTACTATCACACCCCACTAAAGCAGAAATGCGAGGTGCGTCATATTAATAAACATCACAAAATATGATAGATAGAAACACCACACATGATTAATTTAAATACAAATTATCCGAATTACAATAGTTCCGAAAACAAGCTTAAAAAGTACATGATACAACCTAAATTATCTTTCATCCGAACATGTCATTTCTAAAAGACGCAAGTTTTCCAAAGGCCACGATATTTATACAAATGTCTAAATAAAATGCACTAAGTTTCCACTTTTGGTAGGTCACCTGAAAATCAAGATAAAAACAGTCAACTATTGAAAATAGTTAGTGAGCTCACAGGATTATATGTACACAAAAATATAGTTTTTAAAAGTGTTGATGTCCAATAATAGTTTCCAAGTCAAATCAAGTTACCAAAACAAGTTGAGAATCCAAAATGATTTAAGTTTCCAAATCAAGTTCTCGTTACCTAAGGTAACGTAACACAAGTCAATCGTATGTATGTTATAGTGTTTATGCAAGGTCACTACTTAAATGAATCTGCCGCATCCAAAATCCAATAACAACATAATCCGCCAGCATGGTAAAGCCAACAATAGATATACGTAACGCTACTTGCTTCCATACACGATGACACTATTCTCACATTATTGCACTACTAGACCTCGTAAACAATGACACTAGTCTAAGTACTCTAGTAGTATGTACCCTCGCATCAAGGGGTGAGGAGTGGCAAATCCTAATAGCGCTATCCATAAGTACTAACGTCTCGTCATAGGCATCTCCGGAGTTGAGCTAAAAGTACTGTGGTATACCATCAAGCATCAAACAAGCAATACATACCAAAATCATAGTTTTAAAGCACTTCTATAAGTTCAACAAGTTCGAACAATTTTAAAGTTCAATGCATTCCAAGTACGTTCGATATTCAAATACGTTCAAAAGTTTCGAGTACATAAAAGTACTAGCATGGCAATTTGTTGTCCCAGTTGTAGGATACTTCTTGTTGGATCCCACTTCAACACTTCTATAGATCGAATTCCTTAAGCTTGTTTAAGGTTTAGTTATATTAGATAAATCTAACACAACTATAGTAGAAACTTTGTGTGAATGTATTAAAGATTATGCGCTATCTAAACTTTATACTAGCAGCACTAACTACTTAGCATATTTTTCATTAAAGTTAATGAACAACACTAACTTTAACTTAGCAGCAGTAACACAAACCTTAGCAGCAGTAACTCTAAGATCATCAAGAAGTCTTTTAATCCTAACAACCCTCCCCTAAACTTGATATTCTTCTTCAAAAATCTCAAGTTTCTTCATTAAAAGCTTCATTAATCACCAGGAGGATGCTTCCAAACACTTCATTGATTCTTAAGTTGTTTTGTCAGAAGTTTAAGAAGCTGATATGCCATTTCACTGAAATGATCAGCCTGAAGCTTCTTGTTTAGCATATTTGTAATTGTAGCAGGTGTAAGGGGATATCTCTTCTCTACCAATATATGAATGTACACATTTTGCTTCCTCAATGAATGAACTTCACAAGAATCATATAGCTTCCAATCCAATACACTGTAGTTCTGTTGATTCCTCCAGATTGTATCTTCAACATGTGGTTCAAACATTGTCTTTAAATCTCCCCATATAATCAAATCTAAATCTTCCACTTGTCTTGTTGATCCATATTTAGCTTTTACCAATTTGTACAAATCTTCCAAGTCTACACTGCTAAAACTTTTAAGCATTTGACTAAAGACTCTGTACATTTGTGACTTTCCATCAGCTCTTATTATTTGATAATAGCTTTTGTTTCCTTCTTTGTGGATCTTCCAGTCAATAATAGTTGGAGGCTTAGTAGCTAAAGGTATAGCATCAATTGCTACTTCGGGATGGGTGGGGGGGGGGGGGGGGGGTGTGGGTGGTTGGGGTGGTGGTTGGGTGTGTGTCTGTGGGAGGGTTGGGGTGGATGGGTTTGGTGGTGGGGATTGGGGGGTGGGGGGTGTGATGGGGTGGCGGGGGGTGGGTTGAGGTGTCGGGTTAGGTGTGTGGTTGTATTGGGGTGTAGAGGCAATAGTGTTGTTGTGGTATTTGTTGGTTGGGGGTAGTGCGCTGGTTTGACGTGGGAGTTGCGTGGGGCTCGGGCCTGTGCGCTTGTCTGTGTTGGTGGGTGGTGGGCCGGTTGGGGGGGGTGTGGTGTGTGCCGTGTGCGTAAGGACCGAGGGGCGGAAGTGGTGCGGGGGGGGGGGGCGGCGGTCCTTACTCCTGCAACGAACAGGTGATGAGAAACGCACAGTTGGGATGGCTTGGGCGGGCGGGGAGGGGAGGGGGGGGGGGGGGATTGTGAGGGGATTTGGGGGAGAGAGGGTGATAGGGGTTTGCGGGTGGTATCAGACTTGAGCAATTGGAGAAGTATGGAACTCCCTACACTAATTAAAAATCGGAGTTTTAGGCGACGGAGTTGTAAACGGTATAGTACGTTATAGCTCGACTTTATGGTGTCGGGAAGGTTGGCGTTGGGTTGGAAGAGGAGTGGATGGGGTGAGCATGGATGAAGTTTGTTTGGTTGTTGGGCTTGTGGTGAAAGTGTTGTCTTTAGGGTGCGGTGTAGGGGCGTGTGAGGGGTGGGGCTTTCGGTGAGACTTGGTTTAGTGTGTGTGAGGGGGTTGGGATGAAGTTGGTGAGATGTTGTGCTGGATTTTTGGTTGTTGGGGTTGGTACTTTTAGCTTATTCTGGATGGGAGTGGAATGGGAGTTTGTTGATGGAGGGGCGGGGGGTCGGTGGTGTTTGGAGCGTGAGCTTTTTTTGTTTGTTTACTGTAGAATGAGGGTGGGTTACAAGATTCGTTTTTTGCTGTTTTTTTGATTGGTTTTAGTGGGTAGGGTGGGGTGTAGGCTAGTGGGGTGGGGGGGGGGTTGGTTGGAGTGTGTGGGTAGTTTTGGGTGTGTGTGTGGTTGTTTGGTGGGGTTGTTTTTTTTAGAATTTGTATTCCTATTGTTCTGTTTTTGTTTTGACGTGGTTTTTGATTGAGTCCTTCAGGATTTTTTTTTATGGTGGTCTGTGTGATTGAGTTGGTTTTTTGGCTGTTTTGTGGTGTTGGGGGGGAATTGGATTGGTTTTTTGGTGTTTTGGTGTTGGGTGGTTGGTTGTGTGTTTGTTGGTGTTGGGGGGTGTGGTTGTGTTGGGGAGGGTTTGGTTCTTGTGGGTGGGGGTGGTGTTGTGGTTAGGTTGTAGTTTGTTTTGGGGGGATGTGGTTGTGGTACTAGTAGGAGTGAGTAGACTTTACGGTAGTAGTAGAAGTATTTTGAGGAAATTCGTTAAATTTCGGTCTCGAAGATCTGTTTTATCAAGATATTAAATATTAATTTAAGGAGTAGGATATAAATTTTTAGTATTGGAAATGTGTTGGATATCGTGTTGTGTGTTGTAATTTTTGTTGATTAATTGTTTTACTGGGTGATATCATGTGAAATACATTAGTGTATTTAGACATGTAGTGTAGTATTTATTAAAGTTAGGTTTGTTGTGATTATTCTATGAGTTTATATATGAATTTTTTATGTAAAGAATAGGAATAGAGAGAAGATATGGGAGTAATTAATTTTGGTTTTTCCTTATTATCTGGTTGGTATAGGGTGTGATTGTATGGATTAGAAGGAGGTGTTAAATATTAATGTTATGTTCGTTGGTATGTGGATAAGAATTTTTTTATGGGTTTGTTGGTGGGTGTGGTGTGGTGTATGGTATTATATGAATTTCATATAACTGCTTTCTTGGTTGATGTAGAGTTAATGCTTTTTGTGATTTTGTTTCTGGGGGCATTTAAGCTGGCGATAGTAGTATGTTTTACGATAGGTGCTTCACAGAATTTCTTGACTGCGGTTGTTTTTTTCGGTGGGGGTGGGGGGTGGGGATTGATGTGGGGTGTTGATGTGGTGCGTTGGTATGGTTGTTTTGTTATGTGTTTTGATGGGAGGGGTTGTGTTCTTTCTGGTGGACGGGTAGTGTCTTTTTTGGGGGTTTGTTTTGGGGGGGTCTTGTGTTTGGTGTGAGGTGGTGTGGGTGATTTTGGATGGGTGGTATTTTGTGTTTTAGTGGTTTTTGTGTATGCTATAGGTGTTGTGTTTGTGAGTGGGGGTTGGGTTGTGGGGGGGTTGTATTTATGTTTGATTTGGATGGGGGTGTGGGTTTGTGTTGTGTTTGTGATGGTTGGTTGGCGTGTTTTGTGGGTGTTGGGTTTTTTAGTGTTGTTTTTGAGTGGGTTGTGGCGGGAGGGGGGTGTGGTTTTGGACGCGGGGAAAAGGAAGGGAAAGGGGGGTAGGGGGGTTCGTGTGGTGGGTGTGGGGTGGTGGGTTGTAGGGGAGTGACAGTGGTAGTTGTGTATTTGTCTGGTGGCGAGTGTTTTTTATTTTGGTTATTTGTGTTTGCTGGGTTTTTGGGGTTATTGGAGGATTGGGGATTGTTAACGTGTATGGGTGATGTATCGTTTTGTGATGTCCGGTTTTGTGTGGGGTGTTGTATTGGTTTTGGAGTTGTCTGTTGACGGTATGGTGTGGTTTGGTGGTAGTTGTGGAGGTTGTTTCTGAGAAAGTTTGCTATCTGTTTGGTGGATGGGCGTTGGAAGGGGAGTTGATGGTCTCAGTAAGGGGCTTGGCTGGGCTTGGGCTCGGTAGAGATGTTGGTAGTGGGGGGTGTGTGGGTAGGGGAGTTTTGAGGGTTGGTGTGAGTGGTCGTATTTTTGAACAGGTGTTTACGGGTTGGGGGGTGTGTTTGTGTGTTTGGGTTGGGAGTATGGGTTGGGTGTTGGGTTGTCGTGGTTAATGAGATGGTGAGTGTGGGAGGGCGTTTGGTGGGGTAGAGGGCTTTGTGCATGTTAGGAGGTTGTAGTGGGGTGGGTCGTAAGAAGGGTGCAGGGTAGGAGAATGGGGAGGGAGTAGGGAGGGTATGGGAGGTAGGTGTAAGAGGAGGAGGTGGGATGTGTTGGGTAGGGGGTATATAAAGGGGTGCGTTTTGTATAGTTGAGGGGGTGTTGTGGTGGGAGAGTGTTTGGGGGGGTGATAGGTGGGGTGAGGTGTGGGAAAAGATGTTAGTGGTGTAAGTTGTTGGGGGGGGAGGGTGTGGTAGGAATGTGGTGTGGGTGTGTAGTTGGGGTGTGGGGGGTGGTAGGGCCGTCGGTGTACTTGAGTGTTGTGGATTAGGTGATGGGGATGGCCGGTTGTGTGTTGGGCAGGGTGTTAGAGGGTGTGGGGGGAGGCGGGGTGGGGAGTGGGGTGGTTAGTGGATGGGGAGACTTAGGTAGGGGAGTTGGAAGGAGGGGGTGGTGAGGGGCGTGATGGAGGATAGTGGGGGGGGAGTGGGGGGGTGGCTATCATCAGTTAGTGTGTGGTGCTGCTGGTGAGTGGGTGGGGGTGAGGGGTTCTGTGTGGGTGCGGTTGGAGGGTTTTGAGGTTTGGGGTATGGAATGGGCGGGGGAGGTATGAGGGGTGGGTGAAGGGTGTTGGGGGGGGTGGGATGTTGAGGTGGGGGTAGAGTAAGGTGGGTGGAGGTTGAGTGTAGTGCGTTTTGTTTTTTTTGTGGTATTGGGGGTGGGGTAAGGGGGGAGGCTTCTAGTGTTATTAGGTGGGTGGTAGATGGAGGGTTTGTAAGGAATTGTGGGGGGTTATTCTGGTTTGGTTGGTATTATTTTTCTTCTATGATGGTTTGATTGGTTGTGGTACGATTGTTGTCTTGGATGTTAAATGGTGTGTAGTGATGTCTGGGCTGTGGATTGTGTCGGGGGTTGTGGTTTTTTTTGAAGAGGGGGGTTGGGTTAGGATGGTTCGTGGCGTGGGTTTGGGTGGGCTGAGGGGTGGTTAGCGAGGTGGGTGTGTGGGTGTGGTTGGGGAGGTTGAGGTTTTAGGTTGGGTGTAATGTGGTTGGGTTGGGTGGGGGGGCGGGGGTGGTGGCTTGGTTGGTTGTGGTACGTGGTGGGGAGTTGTAGGAGAGTGACGCTGAGGGGGTTGAGGGAGTAAATAAAAGAACGGAGTTGTTGAAATAGGGTTTGGCGTTGCTAGCGTGGGGGGTGGGTAAGGCTGCGTGGATAGTGATCGATTGCTGGATGGGGATATTTTTTGTTGTTCTTGTTTTGACTACTCTGAGTTTTATTCTTTTAGTATCTAAAGTTATTATATCATAGTCTTATTCTGCATAACGTTGAGTTAATGTTATTTAGTTTCTCTTATTTAAATTAATTTTTCTTTCTCATATTTTTTTGTTACTTTGATTTTTCTAGGTGGGGTGGCTTTGTTGGGAGCAGTCGTGGTGTTGTTGGGGATGTGCGCGGTTTAATTAATTTTGGTGTACTTAGTGGTGCTGGGGGGTGAGTTTTGTTGTATGGGCATGCGGTATGCTATTCGTCCTTTTTTTTGGTGTTTTCTTGTGCATTATTTCTTTACTAACTCACTAATTTATTTCGTAAATTTGCTTTTTTTTATTTAAATTCGAGTTGGTTCATTTCATATCTCCTATAGATTTATTTTACTTTTTTTTTTTTTTATTCTTGCTATCTATTCTTTTATTTACTTTTAGCTTAATGTAATTTAAATTGTATCTTATTATTTTCACTCTCTTGATCTTTGTCCTTTTTTTATCCGAGTATTCTATATTTATTTTTTTCGTTTTTTTTTTTCTTTTTCTATAGGTAGGAACGCCATAGTTTAATTTTCGATGTCGTTTGAATAACTTTTTTATAAATAAATGACAAGCAATCGATAATGCGCCAATGTAAATACACTATGTCGATAATATTTGTTCCGCCCTCAGTGTCAAAAAACAAGTGTTTATACTCATACAAAATTGAATACTCAATCATGTAACCTGGAAAATGGAAATAGGGCGAAGAGCTAGTTTCCGTTAAAACCCTATGAAACTTTAAGTTTTCCACTAGAATTCATGTTCGAAAAGGGGACACACGCATAGTGCACTTCATGACAAGAAATTGTAATCCCGACAAATTCATTCCTTGTCTTTCCCTTATTTGGACATTTTGTTGGTCTCAAAATATCGCCTTGTCTCATTTACAAATCAATAATACGCTTTTCGTCTCAATTAAAATACTAAAATAGCATCTCCACTTACTGGTAGTGATTTCTTCGCGAATCATACCCAGATGCAAGGTAGGGCACATAGCAACATATGGTTATAACGAGAAAGATTAAACCATAAAATACGTAACGCGAAGCCCTATTCAATCAGATCCATAGTATTTTCGTTCATAATACAACAAAATACAAAATATAGGAAATACAACAAAGATGTAAAATGCTAAAACGACAGTTACATCACCGCGTGAAAAGAAACACATCGGGTAGATCAACAAAATGAGCGATGCGATGATTATGATCATGACGGGAGTAAAAATCTCGATTAGAAACTCCATGGGGATTGGTAATAGACAGTTTCGAGGGAGAAGGAAAAAAAACTTAATATGGTGGAGTGACGATAACTCGGGATAGGAGATAAGTAAATTGAAATTTAAGAGAGATAAGAAAAGGGGCGGCGTGGTGAAATACTAATTTAATACATTTATGATGGACAGGTTATGTCTAGAAAGAGTGATTGCAATCAAACCCTAAACTTTCACCAAAAGTGATTATTCAAAATAACTTATATGAAGCGCTATGCACTTAGTAAAATAAACACATAAAGTAAACATAAAGTTTCAGAGGACCACAGGTGTGGTAGAATGTAACAAGGGAATAATAAACCAATTGACATATAACATAACACCACTCATTGGATACTTGGGGGATACAACAATTTGTACACACTATGAGTCTCTGTACCAACTACGGTTACAATCATAAACAAATAACTAAAGGAAAAGGGGATGCCAATGTAAACCTAAGGTATACATAGCCTGATCAACTATGTAAATCACCTTAACCTTGTGATTTACTAGATTTTCTATCCTAGTTATAAAGGACTTAAAAATACCACTAGTCTCATCCTTAGCAGCTAGAAAGAAAACCCATGCAAACCTACTATAATCATCTGTGACAACTAGGAAATACATTTTCTTCATAAGTCTTTTTTACAAATTGACCAAACCATGTCCATATGCAACAAATGTAAAGGAAGACTGATTGAGTTCTCTGTTTTAGACTTACAAGAGGCTCTGTGCTGCTTTCCCTTTTGACAAGCAACACAGGTTTGATCATTTTCAAAAAGTTTGGAAGGTAAACCTCTTACAAGATTTCCCTTAACCAATTTATTCATGGTTTTAAAATTTAAGTGACCTAGCCTTTTATGCCAAAGTTTAGATTCATCAATTGGGCTTTTTGCAAAAGGCAAGTTAAAACCCTCTTTTAGGAACTATGTTCTTTAAATCAACACTATACATATTGTTCTTTCTAGGAACTCTAAGTAAAACTTGACTTTCATCAATTAACTTAAAGTTTAGAGATAACACAATACATTCACTGTTGTGTTTAGAAACATGGTCTAAAACTTTAGTCTTTGGTTTCCAAACCCAACAAGCTAAGGCCTTAATAAGCAATTAACATTATTTCCCTGAACAACATTAACTACTGTTTTTGGCATAGCAGTATTAACATTTTTACCCTTAACAGTATTAACCCTTTGATTAATATTCCTGTTTTTAAATGCTATATTATTATTAATGGCTGTAAAGTTTGAATGTGCTATTTTAGAAGTATGACATTGATCCTAAGCAGCATTCACTGTTGTTTTTGAATGAGCAGTATTAACTTGTCTAGCAGTATTAACTGATACTGCTATTTTTGAAATATTTTGTCTAGCAGTATTAATAGATAGTAAGCCAGACTTCATAAGTACTGCTCTTGGAACCAAGTTCTTTTTAGCAAAATTTCAATGATTCACCCTTTGAGCATTGTTCCCAAACTGGTTTTTACCCATTTCTTTTATTTTAAAAACATGTTTTTTTGAATGGTAATGCAAATCAACTTGCAAATGATCAAAGCTTCCACACACATAACAAGCCTTATTAAACATCTCAAAATTGCTTCCTAGTCTTTGAGACATCATATTGTTCCAATTTATTTGATTGCCTCTTGGAATGTGGGTGTTTTGCCTATGTTTCTCAGCTTGTTTAAGAGTTTTCCTAGCAATTTTCTCTTGTTGCTTAGGTTTGACAAACTCTATCTTAGCAATACTAGGCTTAACTGTTTTCTTCTCAGTTTTAGGCTGAGACACATTTTCTTCCTCACTATCTGACACCCATTCTTCAATAATTAGGGCATTATTATTCTTCCTAGCTATCTCAGACACTTCTTCATCAGACTTTTTGTTCTCAACTACAGGCTTATTAACAAACTCATCTAAACCAGTAAAAGACAAATCAGGTGTTAGAGGCATGAAATTTCCTGTGTAGGGAGGTGAAACTGCATTATATTTATCATAGCCTAAACCTTTCTTGCAATTATCAACAATCTGACACTCTATAAGCTTGTCTAAACTTTTAGATGCATTTTCAAATTTATCTACATTAAATTGAATGCTATCTTTTTCTTTTTGAAGTTTTTTAAGCTTCTTCCTAAGCTCACTAATAATTATTTCTTCTAATTGAATATCCTATTTTAAGTCATTAATCTTTTCTACATAAACAAACTCATTCTTTTTATAAAATTCAAGTTTTTCTTCCACTGATTCTAAACCTGTTTTATAACCTAAAACCATTAAGCTAGATTTCTATAAATCTCTTAATAGTTGATCATTTTGAGATTTAAGTAATTTAACAGTTTCCATACAAGATTTTGAACAATTTAAATCATTGGATACCTCTAAGTTAGAACTTGAAGATGAGTAAGCTATGAGTGCAAAATTAAGCCCTTACTCTGCATGATCACTCCAGTCATATCCACCAAGACCATCACATGACACCAAAGCTGTGGAAGTAGATGTTTCTACAGGCACATTCCTTCTTGAGCTTTCTTTCTTGTTGTTTTGATTTCTTGGAGCTCTGCACTCCCTAGCAAAATTTCCCCTCTTGTGGCAGTTGTAGCACTCCACTTTGGACTTATCAAAACTAATAGTCTCATTGCCATTAACAGTAAGCTTCCTTCTTGTATTCTTCAAAAACCTTTTATCCCTTATGTTCAACATGGCCATTTGCCATCTCAAATCTATCTCTTCTATGTCATCAGGATAGATTTGTTGCAAGTCCTCATGTGCAAGTTGAGGACTATTTGGTTGACTAGCAAAGAATGAACAAATAACAGCATCACTCAAGTTATTAATATTTATAGAGTAAGCAGTATTAACTTGAGTGCTAGCAGTAGTAATTTCATGAGCAGCATTAACTGCTTCATTAGAACTGCTAGTGTTGTTATTAGAAGAGGACACAAAAGCCATATTCTGTGTGCTTAAACTTGAGCTAGAGATCCCTTTAACTTCTGGTTCATACACCTTGAGGTTGTTGTAGAGATCATCCATGCTCATTGTATCCAAATCAGCTTTATTCCTCCACACAACAGCATGTGTGTTCCATTCAGGTGACAAGCTTCTTAATAACTTTTGATTAACATCTTCTTGTGAAAGTTTTTCACCTAAAAGCTCAAACTGACTCATAAGCTTTTGAAGCCTATCAAAAGTTTGATCAAGTATCTCTGAGCTTGGAGCAGTGAAATTTTCATATTGCTGCTTTAAGAGATTCCTTTGAGTCTTTTTAGTAGCTTTCATTCCCACCAAATCTCTTTTCAATAGCTTCCAGCAATAGCTTAGCATCCTTTATAGAGTTAAACTTTAACGGATGTTCATTGGGAATGCCCATCATTAAAATACTTCTAGCCTTCACTTCTATTCTTCTTTGAGCATTATCTTTAGCAGATGTAATAGGCATCATTGTCATGACACCTTCTACTAATTGTGTTTTTGGCAAGGTTACACCATTCTCTATGACTTCCCACATTGAATAGTCTATCATCTGGATGTATTGTTCAATTCTCATCCTCCATAACTTAAACTCACCCGGTTTAAGCATGGGAACTTTAAATGCAGCCACTATGTATGCAGAATCTTGATCCATATCTTCTAGCAAAGTTTCTCAAAGCAACAAGCTCTTATACCACTTGTTGTCCTAGTTGTAGGACACTTCTTGTTGGATCCCACTTCAACACTTCTATAGATTGAATTCCTTAAGCTTGTTTAAGGTTTAGTTATATTATATAAATCTAACACAACTATAGTAGAAACTTTGTGTGAATGTATTAAAGATTATGCGGAATCTAATCTTTAATAAATATAAATTTAATAAACAATAAGCTCCTTTATTATTAATAAGAATACTCCTTAATAGTATTAGGGTTACAAAACCTTGAAGCTATGATAATTCTATGAATGACTCGTTTTTGATATTCTATGAAAACTATTTAGAGCCTATAGCCTTTTTTCCATTTGGTAAATCCACTAAAGTCCAAACTTATTGTAACTTGAATTGTAGAAGCTCTTCCTGCATAGCCTCTATCTAGCTTGGATCCTTCAATGCATGAATTACCTTTTGGGTTCTTCCTGTGATAAAAAACCAGCAAACAAGCAGTTTTGAAGGTCTTTATGGTTTTTTCTTTGTTGAATAGTACCAACAAACCCATGTTCTTTCATATTCTTTGTCATCTTTCTTGTTTGTATAGCTGATTACAAATCTCCAATCACTTGATCAAGATGATGATCATTATGAATTCTTGTAGTTAGAATATGACTGACTTGGATTGTTGTATCCAAATTGTTAATGTCAGCCTCTGCACCAACATCATCATCATCTCTTGAGAAGTCAAATATGCTATAATCTTCCAAAGCATGCATATTTGAATCAACTAGAAGCTCAATGCTGGTTTTTCCACCAACAGCATTAACTTCATTTGTGCTAGCAGCATTAACATTGTTAGTGCTGTTAACATTATCTTCCTTCTCTTGATCATTACTTTCACTATCTTTTCTTGGATCTTCATCAACCTTCTTTCCATCATCACTTGAAGGTTTAGATCCATCATCATGAGAACTCTTTGGATCTTGGGAAAATGGTGGATTTGCAATCCATAATGGTAGCAAAATGTAATCTTTGATAGGTTCTGTCTCCTTTCTAGCTTGACCTGCATTATCACTTGCTTTTGTACCTGCAAAACCATTAGACTATGTTCCTGTAATAATTGGCTCATAATTTATTGTTCTTGTTAGTGCATCAACAAATGGATTCGTTGGCTTACCCGGTTAGGCTACTATGGATCATCTATTACCACTTGTTGCTTTAAATAGAATTGAGCGCTTGTTTAAATTCCTGCAACAATTGATCCCACTTCAATAGATCGAATTCCTTAAACTTGTATAAGGATTAGTTATATTAGATAAATCTAACACAACTATAGTAGAAACTGTGTTTGAGTGTATTAAAGATTATGCAAAATCTAATCTTTAATAATAAGAAGAATTCTTAATGAAACAGTTAAACTAAGAACATATAATTCAATAAACAATAAGCTCTAATATTATTAATACAAATACTCTTAATAGTATTAGGGTTACAAAATCTTGAAGCTATGATAATTCTATGAATGACTCGTATGTGATCTTATGATATATGTATTGGTATATCTCTATGCCCTAGGACCTCCTTTTATACATCAAGGAGTCCTAAACGACTTACAATACTTTCCTAAGTAATCATAATCTTCTAAACAAATAACTTATACATATTTTTTACCAAAATATCTCATATAAATCACATAAGCAATACTAACTAACTCAGCAGTACTAACTTCTTCACGAGCAGCATTAACTCCTCAGCAGTATTAACTTTGTACTAACAGTAGTAACTTTTGTACTTGCAGTACTAACTACTTAGCAGTTTTTCTTCTAAGTCTCTGAGCAACACTAATATGCACTAGCAGTAGTAACTTTACATTAGCAGTCTTAACTTCAAGCATTAGTAACTTCCAACGGTAGTAACTTCCTCTAGCAATAGTAACTTTGTACTGACAGTTGTAACTTCACCAGCAGTCTTAAACACTTAGAATAATTTTCATTGAAATTCTCCAGCAGCATTAACTTTGACCGAGCAACATTAACATCAATAAGAGCAGCAATAATACTAGCAGCATTAAGAAGGCTTTTAATCCCAACAGTCATCCCCTAAACTTGATATTTATCTCCAAAATCATCAAGTTTCTCCATTAAAAGTTCCATAATCACTAGGAGGATGCTTCCAAACACTTCTTAAGCTGTTTTGTGAGAAGTTTAAGAAGCTGATATGCCATTTCACTGAAATAATCATCCTGAAGCTTCTTATTCAGCATATCTGTAATTGTAGGTGGTGTAAGGGGATATCTCTTTTCTACCAGCATGTAAATCATTCTAGATTGCAAACTCAAGCAATGCACTCCACATGAGTCAAATAGCTTCCAGCTCAAAACTTTATACCTTTGTTGCAACTTCCAGATTTCATCTTCTACATGTGGTTCAAACATTGTCTTCAAATCATTCCATAATACAAAATCTAAGTCTTTCACTGGTCTTGTTGATCCATATTTAGCTTTTACCAGCTTGTACAAATCCTCCAAATCTTCCTTGGCAAAACTTTTAAGCATTTGACTAAAGACCCTGTACATTTGAGACTTTCCATCAGCTCTCACTATTTGATAATAGCTTTTCTTTCCTTCTTTGTGGATCTTCCAGTCAACAATACTTGGAGACTTAGTAGCTAAAGGTACAACATCAATTGCAACCTCTTCTTCATCTGGAATGACTTCTATTAAACTTTGAAGCTCTGCCGTGTATTTATCCTCATCCACTATCTGCTTCTTAGTACTCTCTTGTTCTAACTCTTATCTTTCTCTCTTTGAACTACCCTCCCCCAACTCAGTTCTAAAATCCACAAACATGTTTACCCTTGTGAAAGCTTTGTCAAACAATACTTTGATAGATTTCAAGTCTTTGTGCTTCCAGCCTTCCATATTCTTAAGGTAAGTAATCGTGATCTTCTTTTGTTGAGTTTTGGTTGGTGGTTTGTTCCTCTTCTCTTCTGCTCTTTTAGCTGCAAAATGTTTTCTTCTTTGCTCTAGGAGTTCTTTAAACAATGTAGATTTTTCTTCAAATGTGAACTGCTATTGTTCTTCAGCTTGCCGTCTTTCAGCCAACTGGTAATCAACATCAACTTTTGCTTGAATGTCATCCCAAGCAATATTGGCTTCATCAATCTTTTCTTCTGCAACTCTGGCAATTCTTTCCTCTTCATCAATCTCTGCCTGTAATTTAAGTGCAATCTCTTCATCAAGCTTGAGTTGATCTTTCTTCTTCAAAGGCTTCTCAGGTTCTACCAATATTCCTTTCCCTTTGTCGTGTCATAGACCTTTTAAAGAAATTGTTGTTGTTGTTGTTGTTGTAGATTCACCTAGCTCTTGAAGAACAATCCCAGTACTAATATATACTAGCAGTAGTAATTATGAGCTAGCAATACTAACTTTATACTAGCAGCACTAACTACTTAGCATATTTTTCATTAAAGTTAATGAACAGCACTAACTTTAACGTAGCAGCAGTAACACAAACCTTAGCAGCAGTAACTCTAAGAACATCAAGAAGTCTTTTAATCCTAACAATACCAATTGTGAAGATCGTTTAAAACTCATCTAGGATCTATAATAACAGAGCTTGTTGTTGCGCAGCAGAATTTAAACAAAGACAATGTTATTAACAAGGTTTACATTCACATAAGCCCCAATTCTATTTGATCATGATAGAACGTGTTACCTAACTGTAACAGGGATCAAAGATACCTTTAATCTTAGGGCTAGAACGATCTTAAGTGGTGAGATCATTGGTGTTTTCCTAAAACAGGATTAAAAACACCTTAAACACACACATAAACAATGTCTAGGGATCTCTTCATATATATAGTCCATCTAGACTTACAAAGTAAATCTAATTGCATTAGGAAACTAAATCTTTCCTAATCTTGATCTTTATATTTTTAAGCAAGTCTTCTAGAATCCTCCATCTTCTAGAATTCCATAATGTCGAAAGACCCTTTTGTTTCATTCTTTTGCATCATTAAATCAATAAATCCCAACAATCTTCCCCTATTTGATGATGACAAAACAAACAGTAAATTGATTCCAAGATGATCCATAGTAGCCTAATGTAGAATACTAGTAATCTTAATGATCAACCAAGAACAAGAGTGAGATGTGGGTTGGGATGTTAGAGAGAAATTGGATGGAAATGGATGAATGTATTAATGAAATGTATGAGTGGAAAAATGGAACAACTAACCAATGGAGCAACCAACCCTCTCCAAGACTAGGAGAGGGTGTATATATAGTCTACCATGGCCGGCCATGGGCTTGGTTGGGCCACCCATGGGCCTTGGGCTGGACTAGATTACTAATCTAATCCTTATGCTAACTACGAGCTAAGACTTGTTACAACTTTGGAAGTGACCGACACTTTTCGTGTTTCCAACAATCTCCCCCTAAGGGAGGTCACTCCAATTTACAAACTTTAAACCTAGCATACTATGCTTTATCCTTAGTCTTTAGCTCGTACTCTTGACTTTCTCTTGTGAATATGTTGTAGTGATCATTGACTTCTTGGATTGAGCTTGTTCCTTGAACTTGTATTTGACATTGTGATCTTGAGCATCTTGAGATCATCAACCAAGCACAATCTCTACGCCATCTTATAACTTTGCCATCTTGTGGACTTGCGACTTCTGGACCGACATGCTCATACCATTCTTGAAAAGCTTTAATGTTGCATCTTTCTTGAAATTCTTTAACTTTAACACTTTGACACTTCTAGAAAGATGTGTGGTATCAGAGTAGCGGAAGTCTTGAAACATGTACTTGAGCTTTCATGATGACTTTATGTTTGTCGGTCGGGTATGAGCATGTGGTTATGGATCTTGTGAGCCAGCTGGAATCAGGAACCTCCACCACCATTTTACATAGCCTGCATAAAACAGTTAGCAATAAAGCAGGGGGACGAATATGGCTTTGTCATTCGCCCAGGTTTGGTTGGAGAAACCTTCGATCCGTGAGGATTGACCTGTGATCAGAATAGATACAATTTGAGAAGAATCTTCTTGACATGGATGGGTGGTGGGGGGGGGGGGGAGGATTATCCAGCGAATTATAGAAACTTTCTAACACCTAAGTAAAGATACAACTACACCGCAAGTATCACATTCTCGAACTGTCCCAAAGGAAGACCCAGCACGTTCAGAGTGAATCATGAGTTAACTATCTCACCCGATAGTTATAGAAAACTGAATTGAAAATCAATCTGGAGAAACCCTTTCAAATTTGTTTTTTTTGCGACACACCGAGAGTGTTTATCATTTCAAAAATTCATTAACAACCGTTGATCCATTTCCTGGAACAAGTTTGATTCTTATAGAATCGCACCATCGTTTCTTTCCAGTTGTCACAAGTTTGATTCATAAAGAATCGCACAAGTTACCTACCATGAGCCTGTATTGATATGACTCAAGCAGGATTCATCTTCATTGTGACTGAATTCACTCCGATGTTTCTCTGGGCAAAATCACAAGGAATATGCGAAGGACACTTAAACATGTCTTGTAATACACATGTGCGAATAGCAAGAAGAAGTTGACGAGTGACCAAAAGAGAATTTATGATGAAATCTCTTTTGGCTCTAGACTCAATAGTGCACTTTGATTTTAGAGTGACCGAGGCTGAGCTGAGTGCCACTTTATCATATCAACTAACTCTGTAGTAATAAAGTCAACAGAAATGAGTGTATCACCGTGAGTTATGAAACAAAGTCCATTATCATGCCTTTGTTAGCTGGGAAGGGGATGTGCAATGAGCGTCACTGGGTCCATGACTGTCTTCAATGTCAGACAACACTGAGTGTTTCTGACAGCATATGTATTGACCCGGTTTCTGCCTAAATTGTATGGAGGGCTTCTTTATTTTCACCCTTTATCCTTACTTTTCTTTTTCATTCTTCAACCCCTTCAAATGCAATCCCGAGACTTCATGACTAACACCTTGTTGGGTTTGTTCCATTTGTTAGCTCCTCTCTATCTCATTCGCATTATTCCCCTTTTCTCACATTTTCTCCTTTTAATCATACCTAAGGACTCCTACACTAACTAGTGGTATATCCCTGGAATCCCTCCGGTTCTGGCTGGATCATGGGATCTGAAGACCTAAGCCTACCTCCGATATAATTTAAGGAATTAAGAACATGGTCAGTCCTTTTGGGTAATTCATCCCAATCTTCCAAAACATTGAAAATTTCAATCAAATGTTTGATATAAAATATAAAACATTTACACTTGAGAGTTTTCATCATCACTAAAAGCTTCCCCCTTAACATGTGCATCGTTATCGTAGTAACATGCTAGTATGGAGTGCATTTGAGACCTATTTTTATGTTGATCACTTCCTGTCATTATTTATTAAGTCCGGGTTTAATCAACACATTTTCTTCCCCTTATCCAAAATGTTTTAATCCCTTGATAATTTGGATATCAATTGAATTAACCGTTCGGGGACAAAATGAGGACATGATAGCATATTGGAACATGGGTATTAGCTCCCTCTCAATTTTTGAGGGTTTTATAATAAAGTGATACCGAGTACAATTATTTGAAAATTTTGAATTTACTGAAAAATTCTTGAAAAATTTGTACTCGAGCATATCTTATAATTCACCAATAAGTCAACACTAATAATGTACATATTCACAAGATAATGTGTGTTTACGAGGATTAGACCCCTTTTTCATATTAGAATCATCATAAGATAAATCATAGTCTTTTGTAGAAAGGCCGTTGTTAACCGCCCGTATGGTCGTCCACCGGACAAATTTCGTCCAACTCCTCATTATCCTCCCTTGTCTTTGTAGCCTCTTGTGGGGAATCGCTTGGTCATGAGGCTCTCGCGATGCCTTGTCCCACGTTGGCTCCAAAAGGTCACTTGGCAAGTACTCATTCTTTTCCCTTGAGGCGATCATTTAAGAACAGTCCTAAAAAAAAAAAGAACGTCATCTAGAGTGACCATCGCTGGAACTGTGGAGTCGCAATGCGCATCAATCGGTTCTTTCTGTCTTTATTCTCAGTAGATAAATTCCATCTGTGTCGGAGTAAAGGAGTATAAGCGTCTGTACTTCCTCAATATTTGAACTGTACGTGTCGGGCTTTGGTGAAATAAGTTTCTTCTGAAACTTTTAACACCCATTTTAATCTTCCCACACGTCGAGGATGACAACCTTCGAGTAAACATTCGTGTAAGGAGACATAAAAAAGCAATACTTCTTCAACGCTTAATTGATCATTTTTCTAGCACAAGAAGAAGCAGGCATAACTTCAATGTCTTGGATCCTTAGACTGTGTAAGTCGCCTTCTTTTGAACTTGTAGAGATCTTCATCATCCCTTCGTAACTGTAAATTCCAATCAAGATGCTTATAATCATGCCATTCGACAATTTCAACCTTGTGACAGTACTTATCCGTCTTTTTGAATAGACGTCCCGAGTCTGATTTACTTCGATCTTTGACTGGCAGTACTTTGATCTTTCATTTAGCAGTACTTTGACCTTTTGACTTGTATTTCCCAACAGTATTTGATGACCGTTTGACTCCACATTGAGTTAGGCACTAAGTCTTCTATCCATTTGATATGTCCGTAATCTGCAGCCTTAGTCTTCGTTACTGAAGTGGAGTACTTTCGGCTTGACACACCACCACGTAGATATTCCAGGTCGTTATTGATGAAGTGATGAAATCGGTAGTGGCTGTCGCAGATCATGCGGATATTGGCGACCTTCAGGGTTGATCCAGTCTAATTTCTCGGTTGTGGCTTTGTAGACCTCCTCACAAAAATATTCCAGTTCAGTCAAACTCTTGCAAGTGCCTTTCATCAGCTCAAATGTTGGACCAGCTAGCAGTTCAGGTGTTAGAGTTTGAACATTTAGCCGGTTTAGCACAAAAGCGGAGAAGTCAAATGTAGAATCGGTTAGTTCATCAAACGACTCTCGAGGGTCCTGTTGTGCCAGATTGCTAAGCCAAGGTTGGACAGATTCATGAACGGCAGGAACAGACGTATTCCATGCATGATCAGGAGAAGGTAGTCTCGTAGGTTTTTGAAACCAATCAGGAAGATGTTGGACCTCTTCTTCTGCTTGTTCATCTTGGACACCTGTTTCAAACTCCTGGTCTGCAGGTCTTTCAGAGACATCAGTATCGGTAGTCTGTCCTGCTGTCTTGGTTGTCGTTTCACTTGGAGCACTGGTAGAAGCGGGTTCCTTTCCTGACCGTCTTCTTTTGGACCCCCGGTCTGTTCCAGCGGAGGGTTCTTCATCATCATCTGCCCCATCTCTAGGTCTTTTAATTGTGACTGTATCGCCATATGTATCTAACAAGATCTTGTCAGCTTCATACGCCTCAACTAAGTCCTTATAGAGCTGTCTCTGAATGTCTGACCTGTTGATAGAATTGTTAGTTTCCATCTTGTCAATTAGGATCTTTTTCAGCTCTAATTCTGAGAGATTTGCAGCTACAGCATGAGATGAGTTGGCTTCCTTTGATGATCGCACCAGAACCTCAGACTCGAGTCGATCGTTTACGAACTTCTCAACTTTAGGAATAATTTTGGAGACTTCCTTTTTGACTTGTTCCTTGATGATTTTCTTCATTCCGTCATCAATTGTCTCAAGGAATTGTTGATTTGCAGTAGAAGACTCTTCTCGAATTCTGTCATACTTCAATTGGACTGCAACGTCCACTGCTTCCTGCATTTTATGCGCTAGATACTGGTCAACGGTGCTAGGAATAGAGGAGAGCGCTTCAGCATATTGATTGGTTTGCCTTAGTTCTGAGAAGTTGTCTTCTAACGCTTTCAGTCTATAATCAAAGCCGAACAACGAGGCAAAGTTAGGCAGATTTTGTAGCGAGGAGCTTGTAGTAGTTGCCGGTGTCAAAATTGGTTGTTGTTGTGGTTGAATGATGATAGGATGCGGTGTTGGAGGGCGATTGATCTGTGCAGTGAAGGATGGCTCCATGATGGCTGTTATATTAGTATCAATGAAAGAAGTGGCTTCTGTATTTTGTCGAAAAATATCATCAACACCAGTATCTTGGTTTGGATTCAGCATGTTGGAGACGAATCCAGAAGATACAGACGAACTCTGTTGTTGACCATCAGGATTAACCGGAGTTAGGGTCACATGAGTGTCTTCAACATCTGTCATTACTTTATCTCTTCCATCAAGATCGGTATTGGTATCTTTGACTGCCTCATTTCCTTGATCCTTTTCATCTGTAGCATCTTTATCCGACTTTGTGCCTGCAACATTCGCTCCGTCAACGTCATTGTCACTATCTTCCTTATCATGAGTCGTGAGCTTTGGATGGACAAAATCATCACCATCATTATCTGACTCAGTCAGTTCTTCATCATCATCATTATCTGACTCAGTCAGTTCTTCATCATCATCATCTTGAACTTTCTTATCATCATCATGTTCATCATCATCGTCATCATCAGCTTGCTCATCATCTTCATCATCTTCAGCATCCTGAGTAGTCTCATTAACGTCATTTTTACCTGCATCTCCATCATCTTCAGCTTGCTCATCATCTTCTTGATCATCATCACTTGATTTCCAAGAGATATCATCCTCTGAGTCATAATCAGGAGCATCGGGAACCCCTGGTGTAATACCAGTTCCTTCATCTGCTCCAGAACCACTAGCATGAGAGCTATGAGTTTCTTGACGGCTTCTTTTTGTGACTATTTTGAGTTGCTCAGCCTCTGTCAAATCTGCCTCAGAGATATTCTCCAGCTCTGTAGTCTTTTGTTTCCTTTTTCCAGACTTCTTTTCCTTGGGGGCAGTGGGAGGCTTCAGTTTAGGGATTGCATCTGTATTAGCTTTCTTCTTGCTTCCTTTTGTCTTAGGAGGAATTGTTCCTGAAGCCATAGCATAATACTCTTTGTAGGATTCTGAGTTGCGGATGTCCTCGTTGGTTAATGCCACTGGCAAGATAGCCCCGTACAACTGAGTGGCTTCATTCCTTGATATAACATTGATTGTAGTAAACATTGGATCATCTCTGGCATAGTGCCAATTGACCTTGTTTCTTCTAGGAATTGAAGGATCTTTTTCCATCACATAGTTGACGACTAACTTGGTGAACCGAGGATAGTACATCGCACTGCCCTTCTTCGTACTTTTGTTCTCAATCTTGAAAATGAAGTCCTCCCACAGAAGATATGCATAGTCAACGTTCTTCTTGTTGTACATACCCCACAATATCTGAGCTTGAGAGAGACGTAGACTGTCATATGATGGAGTTCCGCTGAGACATTTGTTGATTACAGCAGCAAATGATCTCCAAGGTTGATGCAGTTTGTTGACATTAACGTCAGTGAGCTTCCTTATATCTCCAGAATGTCCAAGACTAGCTAGAAAGATGAGGATCTCCGTCTCCAGAGGTGGGTCTACAAACTTCTTATTACCAACTTTGGGGCAAATTTGAAGAATGTCCCTGAATTGCTCAAGACCGATGATGTGTTTCTTGTTATTCATCTTAAATCGGACAGATCGATTGTGAACATAAGCAGAAGCCCAGAATTCCTGCATATAGATCTCTGGAGCATCAGCAGTAACTTGGAAAGCCTTGTAGAACGGAGTGAGCTTTAGCACATCGTAGACTACTTGAAGTGTTGCTTCCTTTGATGTGACATCCGAACTTAAGCGAAGATTGCATTTTCCAATCTTAAGTCGGTCAGCAGGAGCCACCAATGCATCATCTAAAGCAATCTGATCCGCTATTGAGAGTGCCATGAGTCTGTTTAAGAAAGAGTGAGTGCAGTTTATAAGAAAAACACAATCATTTATTCATGAGAACCGTTATGACTTTTAGCACTTTTGAAGATCAATCTACTTAGATAGACAAGTAGCGTGTGAGACAAAGGCACCTATCCTAACAATTAAGTCGAATATAGTTAACCGTGGTTTTGTCAAGCTTTTACCGTCTATTTTAACCTAAGAGATTTGTTGAATTTTAATCTTAATTAAAAAAATTTGATCTAAAGTGTGTTATGTCAAAAATTGGTCAAGTATTGACAACTCTACTCGTTCGGTCCTCAAAAGAACATCTAGATCGGTTTGCACAAAATTATGCTCGTTCGGTCCTTGTAAGCATGTGCTCGTTCGATCATCACAAATATATGCTCGTTCGATCCTCACAAGCATATGCTCGTTCGATCCTCTCACATAGACGCTCGTTCGGTCCTTATAAGCAACCACTCGTTCGATCCATAATACCTAGTCACTCGTTCGATAGACTCTCGTTCGATCCTTTCAATGAATCACTCGTTCGATCCTTTCTAAAAGACTCTTGTTCGATCCTTTCAAAAAGACTCTCGTTCGATCCTTTCAAGAAATCATTCGTTCGATCCTTTCTAAAAGACTCTCGTTCGATCCTTTCAAAAAGACTCTCGTTCGATCCTTTCAAGGAATCACTCGTTCGATCCATATTAATATACACTCGTTCGATCCTCACTGCAAATCACTCGTTCGATCCATCTGTTTTAATTTTATACAGTTTATATTCGTTTGATTTGTACAAGTTTGTGCAAAAAACGATTTTCACATTTAACACTTAGTCTAACATTTTCATTAAGCCATATATTACAATCTGTTACACAAATATTTTAGACACATATCTTTATTCAAACGAGTAACACACCAAGCACGAAAAATATTAAATCACCACAAAAAACTAAGACATGAATATCCTATACATATAATACACCTAATACTACAAGAGCCCCCAATC
>BQNB010015527.1:0-33607 GCA_026074375.1 Tanacetum coccineum
CGTGTATACAAATGTATATAAAAAGTGTATAAAAACGTAAGTATAAAAACGTGAGTATAAAAACGTGTGTAAAATAGTTCACATACCAAAACGGAACATTAGAAAAAAGTTCACGTACCAAAACGGAACATTAGAAAAAGTATTAAACATGCCACGTAGGCTTTTTTCCGGTTTTATAACTTTTTTCCTGGTTGCCAGTCAAGGTTGGTGCAAATTAACACAAAACTTGAAAGTTCGTTACATTAAGTGGAACAAAAAAAAGTTCACGTACCAAAACAAGACATTTAAAAAAGAACGTTGCTATAGTACGGCTAAAACCCTTTTACAAAAGAACTACTCTTTCCGTTTTAAAAAAAAATTAACGGCGAGTGGATACAATTACTAAGTTAATTATTCGATTCCACAGTATTTACTCAGAAGGTAGTCTCTGCCAGCCTCGAATAATAATTAGTGATTCGATTACACAGTACATACCCATAAGGTAGTCCTTGTCGGTCTCAAATCGACGCATCTATGGGGCAGAACCCCACAGATTCCCACCGTGAAGGAAAACCCCCACGGGGAGACTCGAACCTGAGACCTCTCGCGTGTGGTAACAACTCCTCAAGGACACCTTTGGTGGCCAACTGAGCTAGCCCAGTTGGTTCCTTCCGTTTTAAATTAACCCGTCCCTTAACAAAAAAAGATACAGTTCAATTTAAAAAAATATTAATGTTTTATCTTTTTTAGTTTTTGCAAAATAACAATTTTACTTTTGAATAATTAATTTATTTCTTTTTTTAAATTTGTAATATTAATTTCAATAAATGGTGATCTTATCAAACTTCTTTATTGACTTTTAATAATTCACAACTAAATTGAAACATCTCAAATAATATGTATACGTATCATTTAAATAAGAAGAGTAAAAATGAGAAAATACAATACAATTTAATTGGTGAATCTCACTTGACACATGTGTGTGTGATAATTTTTTTTTAAACTTATATAAGTCTAGCATTTCTCATACTACAATGTATTTTCAACTTTTCAAGTAGGCGTATACCCCTCAAAATAGTAGGAAAGTTATTTTGTTTTGATAGTCCCTAATTACAAGTAAAAACTGTAAATAAAGTGTTAATGCTACTCACATACAATTAAACGCTTTCGCGCGAGCGGGTATGGTTGTTCGTTTCACTAGCTGTAACCGGATCGCACTAGAGTCTAGGCGAGTACCTGAATATGCGAGTATCAGAAATAAGTAGTTACCTCGGTTCGAATCATGGTTAACCGTCAGACATTAAAGATATGTTTGACGAAATGGGCTAGGGCGAAGTTGGGGCTGATGTTGGGACTCAAAGCTTATAAATGTAAAACCGTATAAAAATACATTAAATTTAATTTAGACATATTTACAGCTTTTGCGTGATAATTAATTATATTTTAAATTTATACTTACAAGATAGAAAGATATACAAGATATTTGAGTGGGTATTTTGCGCAGAAAAGTTATACAAGATAGAAAGACGTGACTAGCAACATTGAGTAGTGCTATTTAGACCTACAATACATGACTAAATACATGCTTAATGCATAAATCATTTGTACACTTGTATTATGCATTTTCTCTCTCCGAATTTTCACCAATCATTTTTTTTAATAAATTAATAAAGCAATCAAATCATTAAATACATTTATAAGCATGAATAATAGACACAATAATCATTTTTGAGCAACATTAACACTGAATATTCAACCAAGATCTCTTAAAAAGTGAAAGCGAGATTATCTAATTGCTTAGTTGTTTCGAGGATATATAATCTGTAGTTAGTGTGCAAATGTCACATCATTAAGATGGATTAATGTGATAGGTTAATCTCCTTATTGCGACACTCAATTGGGACTGTTACCAATATATCATGGCAGTATGGGGCTGCCAGCACCAAGTGTAACAATCTGATTATGGTGTAAAAAGGGACAGAAAGCGGGATTAATAGCAAATAATAATCACTTGCTGTTTTCGTTTTATATTAAACTAGTATCTCGACTCTTTATGTGTTTCACAAATATCACTTAACGTCAAAAACTGATAGGAATACACGCATGCATTTCAAAACATCACTTAACGTCAAAACTGATAGGAATACATGCGTTTATATAAACAGCGACCGGCATAAAGGTTTTGTTTCCTTATCATGCCTCCTCTAGACGCAATTAAAAAAGCCGCACTAAATAGACGCAACACAACCAAACAAGATAACAAGGGATGCAGATCAAATATTATTTGATAACAATAGTCAATCACAATAAAATGAATCAAACCAAATGGACGATTGAACAAACTGTAAGCATTTAAAATTGAACTAAAATGCTCTTAAACCTGGAGCGAGTTAACCATAGACAAATGGCCAACTGAGGAAGCAACAAGCTCATGCATTCCTACTCAACTAGCTACACAATCGAGGTACGTTTTGATATACATACTTTTTATAACCTACTAGTAAGCATAACAAGTCTTTAAACGAGATCTGGTTGAACGCCTAAGTACAATAGTCAGGTCTATTGTTTTGTACCTACCAACATTTAGCTCCTAGAGGGATATTAACATGGTATGTACATAAGGTTTTCCACATCACATGTCCATATCGTCAAAAATTTCACCATCTTCCTCATAGTATCCATCCATAGGAAACCCGTCAGTCACCAAATTGCTGCAACAAAAATCAACTTGTGAAATGAATTCAACATTTAAACTTTCAGAGGTAGAAAATTTGACGCATTCACTAACTAGGTCGATTTCGTATGTATGTGATCTCCTGCGGATTGACTGAGTTGACTAACAATTTTGATGAAAAAGGATACAAGCCAAACTAGTCCAAGATTGAAGTCTCCCTTATTGAAAATGCATAAAATTGTGATAATATAGTTCTTGAATGTTTGTGAATATACCCGACACAGCGTTAATAATATACATGTTCCAACCCAAACCCACCTAGCCCACCGTTTGCCACCCTCCATTATAACTTACAGAAACGGGTTTAAAAATTACCTTAAACAGCTGAAACGGAAACTCACAACGCGCTTAAGCTTCCTATTGTAGAAGAAGAAATTGTACGACCACCTGGGAGAACATAGATTTCAGATATTGTGGCAGCAGGTAAACTAGAAATTGGTTGAGAACAACAAAATTCACTTACAAAGCTCCTTTTTCTATGAAGGGATCAGCATCAGAGTTCGGGTCATAGCTATAGACTTCACATTCGGCTAGGTTGATAACCTGAATTTCGCAAAAAGATCAATATTGAGGCTCGTGAAACCAAGGATGACAGTAGGTTTTTGATTTATTTACCTCATCTAGGGTTTTGTATAAGGTTTCAAGTAAGGAACCATCTTCATTTGCCTCCGCCCATATCTGTAAAACAACAAGTTAAGTGAATACCAAACACTCAACAAACACGTATTGTACGAGACTTTAGGTGAAAGAGTACTCGGTACACCGTAAATACCTTAGATGCATCAAACATGTAGCTGTCAAAGATTTGCTTAAAACCTTCCCAAGTTTCCTCTGTGAAAAACTGGTGAGCTTTCACTGCACTGATAGACCAACGTGTTGACAGTATTATGGACCACCAAACCATGGAGCAAAATTTTCAAAAAGTTCAATGAACCTGTATATACCAATACAGGTGACACTAGCCAAATCTAGTTTGAATACTCAACATTTATAGGCTATGTTTCCTCCTGAGACAGAATTTGTTATAAACTACTCAAAAGCAAACAGAACCCAATGTAAAAATGATACGAACAATCAATATTAGTAACAGAAACCATTTCCAACGCCAAGTTTAATGAATCCAGAGCATCAGTACATCATAACTTCAAAACACAGGTTGCTCTGATAGCATTACATTAATTGATTTTTAAATTATTTTAAAGGATATCATTGGCACTTCGAAAAAAGCCATATTAACTACAATTAGCATAGTTAAAGATAGCTCAATTTCAAATAAGTGTTGATATGCTTTGGGAAATGGAGAGAATTGAACTCTCAGCTCAATCAGAGCAACAGTTCAAAACTGTCTGTCAAACCACTTGACAACACTCCCAGTTCTATTAAAGAAAGATTATGTAGCGGGTTGCCATGTCGCCCGTAAGCTGACAGTGTCATTACCCATAATCCTCTTTAGACCATTTTATAATTAATATAAACAGCAAAGTTACCTGAAGTCATAGTCTGGGTACATGTGAGATAATGTAAGAATCAGATAGATCAACATCTTACGGCTGGAATAAACATGAAAGAAACCTAAATCAGACTCAATGTCACTAAACCTAAAATTAAGTCAACCTAAGTCGCCTTATCACCTGGATCTGCTAGAAAGATAGTCAGCCGGTGAGGAGTCCTCAACATCAGGAGAGTTTCCAAGAAAATCAAGAATCTGAATCACCACACAATTGCAACGTAATTTAATATATAAAAACAGAACAAAAAAGAACATGGCGACAAAATTGTTTGTACAAATACTATAAACAGCTAGAATAGCAAATCTTCTAGATTACTTGGGGCAAATGAGCTAAGATATAAAAGAGATCACTGAATTGAAAAAAAAACATGAAATGTATAATCAATGATTAATGGATCCATTATTTAACTTTAGGTATTTCATGATTATAGTATAATTATCTACATGTTAATACAGAAATGATACCTCATTTTCCAAACTGAGAGACAACCTCTTGTCAGTTCCGGTATGCTTGCCTAAGAAAGTACAAAATGAATTTTCTGAAATAAGTTGCTACCCAAGAGCTCAACAACTATCACAAGTCACAAATTCTACTTACATGAGTATGCTTCAATGCATCCCTTGATAGTACGCTCGCCAAGATTTAGGTCATCTAGAAAAGCATTTATTCTGTGCAAGACAAAGTTAAATACTACTTTAATCGCTACTATCTTTTAATAGAGATCCAAATATTGAGAGCTTAAATGATGAGATACCGGTCAAAAGGGGTGTATTCCAAGTACTTCATGATGACTAACGATGCTTATACAATTAGTACACCTTCGAATCTCTTTGGACTACAAGAGGGAAAAAGGAAGACAACTACAAATTATAATCAAGTAAAGCTCTCCTTAAGCAACAACAAAAACAGTGAATTAGAGTATTGGATTACGTAGCACTTAATAAAATGGCAACAGCATACCTACACATTATTTTCTATATGGATAACCCGCTAGACGAAATCAGGAGTTCCTACTGGTCTCAATGAATTATCATTGCATATTATACACCACAGATTTAACATTGGTTACAGTTTAATACTGAATTAACGTACGCTTACACTCGGAAAAATATTATTTTTCCTCTAGCAGCTCAATATAGTGTAGGTCAGTTGAAGTAATATTCCATTACCACAATCACGCACACATCTCATTCCATTCATCTTATCACAACAAGAGTCATTCATATCACTTCCAAAAACTTACCAACACATTCCAAGTTCCACGATTCCTAAAAATACATATCTAGTATACATCTTTCACTTCATCGTTCCAGGAGTCAGGACAACATACCACACTTCAATAACTCTAATATCCTAGAAATACATATCTGTTATATACATAATTCCTCAATCCGACAACCTTATAACGAAACGCCTAAAGGATTGAAATGTTCCTTCAACATAACTAACTTTCTACAGCTATAACTTATAAGCCTAACAGTTTTCACATCAATTTAGTGCAATATTATCCACATATAAATTATCTAAACTCATGATCTCAAATGCATATAATATTCTACACTTTAACATTAGATCTAATAGAACTATAGTTTTTCTTAAACTGCGTGTTTTTTGCCGGAGACAATTATTTTGGGACGGAAACAGAATTAACAGATCTAAATATAAAATTTAAAATTACACAGTTAAACTAACAGATCTACATATACAATCAAGTGTACGGAAACTATGCATTAAAAATTTATTAAATGATTTAATTGATGAATTTAAAGGTACCTGATAAATAATTTTGAGAAAGTTTGATTGTTTTGATGAATGGAAGGAATTTAAAATGTGTTGGTATAATTTTGAAGATAAGAACAAAAGATGGAGTAGGACACGTGGTAAGTGGTGTGAAGATGGTTGGTGAATCGGACGGCTGAGAATGCTGATGAGGTGTCATTGTTGGAGAGGTATTCCTTTCAAATTCGTCGGCAGAGGTCATTACTCATTACTATTTCCAGAATAGTAAGTGTATAACAGTTTGTACGGTGTGCATTAATGTTTGTGATTTAAACTGACAAATTTGGAAATATGTAAATGGGTTGGCTTTGACGAATTTAAAAGTTTGATTTTATAAATTGGTCCTCCAACTTTCAATATGATTGATTGTCGTTTTTAAACTTCTTAACTTACATATAGTTGTATAGTGTTTCTTTATTTGCTTGTACAGTTGAGTGTCACAATCATAAGTAAGAGTGTACAAATCATCTATTTAATACTTTTTATATCTCTTTTGAGGAATATTCTTCTTATACCGGAACTCGTAAACCTTTTGTTTGATGTGGCATTTTCATATTTTGGTTTCTGCTTAGTCATGATAAGAAGATCATTTGCACACTTTAATATATTATTTGCACACTTTAATGTACAAATAGTTAAAGCAGAATGTTGACGTTGTACAAATATCTAATATCAATCAATTCTGATCATGATAATAGTTGTTTTTAGAGTTAATTGCATTTTTGGTCCTTGTGGTTTACCGAGTATAACGGTTTTGGTCTAATAGTTTAAAATGTAACGGATCCGGTCCAGTTTTGGTCGACCAGTAACACTTTTGGTTCATTTTACGTTGACCGTTAGTTTGACTCGTTAAAAAACTCTAAAATGACTAAAATACCCTCGAATGGTGATGTGCAATGACTAAAATGCCCTTTCTTTTATTATTAATATTATTATTATTATTATTATTGTTTAAACAAATATATAAAGACAAACATATCTATTATTATACAAATATATCAATATAAACACATATATTATACATATTTGTGATCAGTGGACAATGTACACACTAAAAAGGTAATTAGCTGTGTCTCTTTCCCTTCATCTTTAATAACTTTCATCCATGGCGATTTCACCTTCAACCACGACAGTAGCCATCGATGCTCTCTTAAAATGGCACAAAACCAACATCAAAACCCAAACCACTTTGAACCTAGATGAACCTTTCATCTACCTAGTCCTCACCTTAAAAAAAGCATCTCACAAAAATCTGCTCCTAATGGGTTCCACTTTGGCATAAGATCGAGCCCTTACAAAATCCCATTACCAAATCCTACTTTGGCACACATGCTTTACCCAAAGTTTTACTGAAAATCATCCATTTGTCCACCTTAATCATCCAACAAAAATAAAACTTAATCTTCATCAAAAACTAAAACACTTTTACAAAATCACACAAATACTTTTAAAATCACCAACATGAAATCCCCATCGCTCACCAATAGATTCGGCTAGATCCGAGACTGGTGGTGTTGGTTTTTGGCTAGATCAACCACCGCTTGATCTGGCTAAATCCACGACATTACCACCACAAAACCCCCCATTGCTAACAACACTAAATCTCGCTAGATCCAAGACTGGTGGTGTTGGTTTTCGGTGCTTTTCGGCTAGATACACCACCACGAAAAACCCCATCGGCTAGAACCCCCCATTGCGACTGGTGGTGTTGGTTGTTGCGTTGGTTGGTGGGTAATAAGAGACATAATGGTGGCAGTGACGGGTGATGATATTGGTGGCACACCGGCGGTGGTGGTGGCTGGTTTGATTATGTTTGTGTTAGTGGGTGTATGTTTGTTTGACTGAGATGAACATAAAGAGAATTTGGGAAGTGAATAGTGTTGTGGGTTTATTTATTTCTTTATTAATAATACACAATGACAAAATTACTCTCATATTTAACGGTCAAACTAGCGACGTTATCAACTTTGGACTGAACTTGTTACGGGTCGTCGGGTTTTGGACTGAATCCGTTACATTTTAAACTATTGGACTAAAACCGTTATATCCGGTAAACCACAAGGACCAAAAATGTAGTTAACTCTTGTTTTTAGAAGCTATATGATTCATATAGAAAATGCGAGTTGTATCTTGGCATAGCTGTATGTGAGTGGCCAAGCAACCTGAGGTTGTGGGTTTAATTTTCGTTAAGACATGTGAGATAAAATTCGTGAAATAGATGATGTAGGTTGTAAAAAATTGTCGTTGTATATGTTACCTACATTCATATACTAAGATCATGTCTAAACTAGTTTAGTAATTGATACTTTCTAACGTGCATATAGAAATTAGTTTTTTGTAACAACATATATAAATTAGTTGACGAGAATGAAATATCACTAGACTTGTGGGTTTCTTTATGCTTAAGGTGGAATAAACTAGTAAGATTTGGGAATATGCTTAGCTAGGCAAATCTTCTACTAGGCCCCAATGTGTCATATTATTAAACGTTTGGGTTAGTTCATCTACTCACGGCCCAAAACAAGTTAAGCTCTAAACCAACTTCTTGATCTTACAAAAGTACAAAACCATAAATTAATCATGAGGGAGGTTATATTGGAAACTCTCCTTTTCTTGAATACAGGGGGACAAATCTCAGTCATCCATCTCAAAACAATCAAGGGATGAGATTAATACATTTTTATTGATTAAAAAAAGAAAAATTAGTAAAAAAAGCGGAGGGGCATCTCGGTCATTTTACCTTACACACCTACCATCCCCTAATCACACACACCCCGTCCTTTTTTCAGATCTACTTTCTCTCTCTAACTAAACACACACAAAACACATAGTTTCAAACCAATCAAAAAATACACACCCACACATCAAAAATCAACCACGAATCACATCAAAAAATGGAAGAAAAAGATTTTGATGATGTTGTTGAAGAAGCAATCTTAACGATAAAGCTTATAGATGAAGATTCAAGTTAAAAATCGTTGAAACACAAGCTTAAAATCGTTAATTCAGGTATAAAACACTTCATCTACATATTTTGATGTTATTTATGCATAAATAGTGAAGCTACTATTCATAGAGTTTGTGATGAACATATTATGTTTTTTGTTCAAGTTATTGTGTTTGTAAAGTTTATAATGAAGATATTTTGATTCTATTTTGATATTTGGTGATGTTATAGTGAAAAGTAAGCTTTAGATCGAGTATGTTGATGTTGATAAAGAAAATATGTTATTAGAAGTTAAGTTTTCACTATTTAGAAAGGATTTGTTGATGATATTGTGATTTTTGAGACGAAATGACATGTTAGTGAAAAATCACATATGATAAGTTGCGTGAAAAATTGCAAAAACTTATATACTATATCATATATGATATAAGTTAGGTTTTAAGCGTTTAGGGAGATTTTGTTGATATTATTGGTTTGAAAAGTTACTTGTGTGTATAATATCATATATGATCATCTGCTTGAAAGTTAACTTCTTTAATATTATAATATATCATATATGATATAAGTTAGGTTTTATATGTTTATGAAGATTTTGTTAATATATTAGTTTGAAAAGTTACTAGTGTGCATAATATCATACATGATAATCTGCTTGAAAGTTAAGTTTTTAACATTATAATATATCATATATGATAATGTGCTTGAAAATTAAATTAAATCTTTTTGTTTTTGTTTTTGTAGAGTGTTTTCAAGACATCTTGAACACCGCAAGCATCCAAAGGAGCAAGAAGCTCATGAATTTCCATTTCACGGTCAAAATGTATAATCCGTTTTTCTCTTGTAATCTCCATATGGAGTTTTAACGTCTACGGCCGATTTTTGACGTCTACGGACGTTTTTCTCTTGCAATAATCGTTTAACTTTCTTGGTTGTATGTCGTCATGTTTTATGCTAAAATGAAAATGGTGAAATATTTGCGGATGTAATTTTTGATATTATGTCTATTTTGTTTAAGTTTATTGCACACATTCATAATCACTTGCAATAAAAGCATTAGAACAGGAAACATGTTATCATTGTTTAAATATCAAGTATGATGGTGTGATAAATTAGTGATGATCAGGTTAAATCATATGTGATTTTTGAAAGAAATCACATATGATAGTTTGCTACTAACTTGTAAAATACAAATATCACATCTGATATATAATAGAATCACATTCATGTAAGATCCACATCAACCAAAATCAAGTAAAAGAGCATTTCTAACACTTGTCTATTTAAAAATCAAACATTAAACATGTTACTTTCAAATATCACATATGATAATTGTAATGAAAAGAAAAATAATGTAAAATCATATATGATTTCCTAGCACATCACATGTGAAAAAAACTGAATCAGTTTGATGGATTTATAATTGAATCAACAAAGTCTTCTTATTCTTGAACCAAGTCTTCTTCTTCTTGAAACCAGATTATCAGCCTTGTTCCTTTATAAAGTCAGTCTCATCATAGATTTTTTGCACATGTCTGTAAGCAAAACAAGAAATTAAAAAAATGAAAATGAAATATAAATAAGCTGTTTCATGACAAAAAGCAAAAAGAACATATGATATCATATATGATATATCCAATAAAACAGACCATGTGATATCATATGTGATATCACATATGATAAATCCAACAAAATAAAATATCACATGTGATATCACATATGATATATCAAACAAAATAACCTCAATTATAAACACATTAACCCAAGCTAAAATCATATATGATATATTTCATATGAGCCTAAAAACTGATTATTGCCACCTGATAAGCTAAAAACCAGCTTATATCTGCAACTTAATTCAATCAAACACAAAATTAACTTATTAATGCTTATTAACACTAACAAATGAACTATTCTAGAAAATTTTGCGAAACACTACTTTGCTCATTTGATATCACATATGATATATCAAACAAAATAACCTCAATTATAAACACATTAACCCAAGCTAAAATTATATATGATATATTTCATATCAGCTTAGAAACTGATTACTGCCACCTAATAAGTTAAAAACCAGCTTATATCAGCAACTTAATTCAATCAAACACCAAATTAACTTATTAATGCTTATTAACACTAACAAATGAACTATTCTAGAAATTTTTGTGAAACACTACTTTGCTCACTTGATTGAATAGAATCCAAAAACATGATAATTCATCAAAATAAGCTAATAAGCTAGCTCATAATTCAATACAATAAATTCAGATAATGATAATTCATAAGCTTATTCACATTAATCATCTAATAAGTTAGCTTATAATTCAACACAATAAAATACATATAGTTCGTCAAATAAGCTAATTTATAAGCTTATAAATTAAGACAACAATCACCTAATATGTTAGCTTATAATTCAACACATTAAATTCATATAATTCGTCAAATAAGCTGATTTGTAAGCTTGTAAATTCAGATGATGATAATTTATAAGCTTATTCACATCAAATAAGCTAAAAAATAATAACATAACAATAGATCTGGTGTTTAACCTGATGTTAATGAACCGGAGAACGAGATGATCGATTGTTGATTGATTGATGATCGATTGATGATCGATTATAGATCGATTGATGTGTTATTTCTGTTGTTGTGTATTTAATCATTCTAGAGAGAGAAAAAAATGATATGATGGAAAACACACACTATGTGTGTGTGTATTATGAGGTGTTTGTCAATAAATAAATATATATATTGTACAAAAATACCCCTCTAGTGTAAATATGCTATTTAATCACATCCATTCGATGAGATGAAGATGGAGGGTGGGGATGAGTCCCCCGGTATCCACAAAATGTTTGGTATCCAAATGAACTTAAATCATTAAGTATAGAATAAGATATAAAGACGTTTTTTAAAACACCATTTGTACTCCTTTTGTTTTTTTGTTTTTTTATTTTTGTTTTATTTTTATAACTTTGTTTATATCATAAAATTGTGAAACGAAAAGTGCGGAATAAAAATTATAAAGTTTAAAAAGTCAAAAGTATTAACAAACAAAAAGTACGGACCATAAACTCATAAAATACGATGTAATACCAAGGGACAAAAGGGATATAAAGTACAAAACATGTGTACTTTTGTTGGACATGAGGCACCATTAAGAGCATGGGGTATAATGGCAATTGTGTTTCGCCATTCCCATGTGGCATCCAAATTGCTTCGCCAATTCCTTTGCCACCACACCACAACCACTCGCCAATTCACTTGCCAATTCCATTTCGCCACTTAACCGACGCAGGTGACGACAAAGATCTTGTGTCATTTTTCTTTTTCTTCTTAATTTTTTTATTGTGTTTGAGTGTGCATTTTGTGGGTAAGTGGGACCTAAATGGTTTGAGTTGAGGTATGTTATGAATGATGGGGTATTTTGAGATGTTGTGTTTAAATGATGTGGCAGATGTGACACTAATGGGGCCCAAATGACATGGCTTTTAGTTGCCATGACACCTTATGCTCTAAGAATTAACAGATCCATCATGCAAGTACTAAAATTACAATGCATTTGGATCGGTTCATTTAAATATATTTAGCATTTTTTTTAATAAAATCAGCATTACGCGACAAAATTTCATCAGGAACCCCTAGTTAACTCATTTGAAATACTAGCATGTTACCCGCGCAAAGTAACGGTTTCGAGAGAATTAAAAATAAAGAAAAACTAGATATTAATAAAAATATATCAAAATGAATGTTGAATTAAAGAGCATAAAATTTTAGAAAATATAGTAAAATTTAAATCATAAAAAAATAAATAGGTAAAAAGATATTTTAACTTAAAAAAATGTGATTTTTTAATTAATAAGTGACACATGTCACTTTAAGATGCGTTTCTTTAAAATGAGATGGAGTGTCAAGATTGCACATAATAAAAAGTTGTTACATAAAATGAGATGAATGTGTTTGTTGTTAAAAAGGGATATATTTCTATAAAAGAAAAAAAAAGTCTGAATTTTTAGACTTTCTAAATATGGAAATGTCAGTATAGATAACACAAGTCAGACTTACACATTCACGAAAATAAGCTTTGTGTTACCGTTTGACTTTGTTAAAGTTGTTCTTGAAAGTGGACTAGCAAATGGGCTTGTCATCATGGTAAAATACTTTAACAAGTCGTATAATCCAAGCTACTAAAAGATTCATCAACAATGAAACAACCTCAACCATCACCAAAATGTCAAAATTTCTTAGCAAAATTTCATACACATCGTCACAATAGCAACACTAACACTATTAATCATCTTGTTTATCCAAACACCCCCTCAAACCTGCATTGATCCCATAACACACCCAAAATCATCATGTGAATCATCCCAACGTCGTATCACAACATTCGATCACATCCACCGCCGTCTCTGGTCCACTTCCACGTGGAAAAAAGCCGTACACTCGTATACAACACTCTTTACACATATTCTAACGTTAACTAGTGTTTTGAATGATACAAATGCTTTGATCATTCCCAGTTTGATGATGTTAGTTCAGGATACCTTGTATCGAAAGTCTCCTAGCCCTGTGTTTGGTTAGTGCAGCGTGTTCCGTATGTTCGACGGTACATGAAGGTTAGAGCAATAACATTATTAAAGGGAAGGTGGTTTGAAGTTTACGGGAATTACTTGAGACGAAGAGTAGTGAAGTGATCAACCTTCAAGTGGGAGATTATTGAGATGTGAAGGCTTATATCCCACATTGGTAGAATGAGTAAAGTGGATTAGGGTCTCACACTTATAAATACCCCTCATTGTAATTGTAAACTTTTATCTCTTGTATGTGTGCGTACCACAATAATAAAATCTCTCTGGTTCGACCCCGTGGACTGCTACGACTACCTTAGTCGTAGATACCACGTTATATCTCGTGTTCTTTACTTTCCGCAAGCGTTGTTCGAGCTGTGTGTGCAGGAGCTATATACCGTACAAAGGTCTGTACTAAGGTTACTAAGGTGTGTGCAAGTGCGATATACCCTAACAGGAACCCCTAGTTAACTCGTTTGAAATACTACGTATAACACAAGCCAGACTTACACATTCACGAGAATAAGCTTTGTGTTAACGTTTGTTAAAATTGTTCTTGAAAGTGGACTAGCAAATGGGCTTGTCATCATGGTAAAGTACTTTAACAAGTCGTATAATCCAAGCTACTAAAAGATTCATCAACAATGAAACAACCTCAACCAGTCAACCATCACTAAAATGTCGAAATTTCTAAACAAAATTTCATACACGTCAATCACAATAGCAACACTAACACTATTAATCATCTTCTTTATCCAAACACCCCCTCAAACCTGCATTAATCCCATAACACACCCAAAATCATCATGCGAATCATCCCAACGTCGTATCACAACATTCGATCACATCCACCGCCGTCTCTGGTCCACTTCCACGTGGAAAAAAGCCGTACACTCGTATACAATACTCTTTACACATATTCTAACGTTAACTAGTGTTTTGAATGATACAAATGCTTTGATCATGTCGGCAGGTGGCGGACAGGCTGTTATGGCTTTGAGAAAGATGGGAGTAGTTGATGTTACGGGTTTTGAAGTGGTGGAAAGTTTGCCGTTGGTTGGTAGAGGTGATCCGCATCATTTGGAGTTTTTTGATGGGGTGTTTGGGTTTGTGTTTAGTGCTAATTTGGATCAGGCTTTGTTTAAGGAAAAGTGTGTCAAGGAGATGGAGAGGTGTGTGAGAGATGGAGGTGTGATTGCTGTTTGTGTGGATAGCGAGGTGAAGGAAGTTGTGGAGTTGTTTAGGATGTCGAGGTTTTTGTTAGCGGAGAATGTGACTTTGGTGGGAATGAGTGATACGAACCGGATCGATAATAGAATAAAGATAAGAAAATAAACGAGATAGATGGTTTATGTTAATGGGATAAACCGACCCCCCGATGGTTTATATTAATGAGATAAACCGACCCCCCAATTGATAAACAAAACAATACTTAATATTCATTCCACATAATAAGAATACAATCCTAATCCCCTATTTATAATGAAAGATATCCTAGACTTATTGACTAAGAAAATGTAATAAAGGAAACTATTAAATAGTTTGACTAAGATTATATAATAAAGGAAACTAGTAAATATTGATAAGGAAACTATTAAATAGGTTCTTATCAGAATGAAAATGACTATGGTTGTTATGGAAAGAGTTGGAAGTGTTTCTTGATGTTTTTAGAGGTAGTTTTTGTGTGAGTTTAATGACTATGGTTACTATTTCTTGTGTATAATATTCAGTGTTCTCAATCAGTGCTCGTAGTATTGACGTAGCAATCGTTGTTTGTCCCATTCCATGATTAGATTTGTTATGACCTATTAAAGTTGAGTATACATAGTTCGTTGAACTGAATATTTGGTAATAGCAGTTATGTGGCGGACAGGCCGTTAAGGCATTGAGAGAGATCGGAGTAGTTGATGTTACAGGTGTTGAAGTGGTAGAACCGTTTGCGAGCTGATCCGCCTGATATGCTTTTTATTATAGGGTGTTTGGATTTAAGTTTAGTGGGTGTTCAAGCTTGAGAATTAAATATGCGAAGTAGTAAAGCTTGATTCTTGTGGCAAAAAACCAATCTTAGGTCAATGTTTGCTTTATTACCATTTATGAGCTTTTGAAGGTTCTAGCTGATCAAATCATGTTACAGGAATGGTTGTTGGTATTTTCTACAGTAATAACTAATAAATAATGATAAGTCACAGGATTGGGGGGTGTTTGGATTGTTGTTTTCGAAATGATCGTGTGATATTGAAGTAATGAATCGTTAAGATTGTATAATTAGTGAATGTATTGTTCGAAATGTAAAGTACTGTTGGTTCTTTAAGTAGAAACTGCGTCTCTAAAAGACTTTTACACATACACATGTTATATCTTGATACTGCGGGATGAGTATTGCTTTATAAATAGAGCTCTAACAGACCAAATGAGTTAGAGTCATCAGTGGCTTCTACTCTAGGTTAATCTAATGAACAACTCAAAGTAGCTCTTTAGTTGGGTAAGTAACTTCATCCATGTATTATGCGTGGACCATGGGTTCCCGAATCTGTTTGGTTAGTATTCACTTTTCACATACATAATTTGAATATTTGCTGGATGTTGTTCTAGCATGATTTTAGAGGTGGTAATATGGTGGGGATGGGAAACGGATCAAAATGGGTTGATTTTGAAATGAGTCATTTTTTTAGTATGGCTTGAAATGGGCCCGGACCCGGGATGAGTTTACCAAGTCAAGCACAAGCACTTTTGTCCATTTACAATAAGGATAGTATTACATTTAATATATAAAATCTGCGAGTACATGCAGATTAAGATGTATGCATTAAGGATCGACTTTGGGTCACTTCTAACCTGTTTGACCCATTTGACATGTTCCCCCTTCAGCTTCTTACTGATTGTATCATGTACGTGGGATCAAATAGCAGTTCCATTTCTTATGGGCTAAAAAACGCTTACAACTCCGACAAGACAAGTTTTTGCCCAGTGTGTGTACAAAGCCCCATTGCTAACCAGCATCTTATTCTAGTGTATGCAAGGTTTCTTCAAGTTGGATTACACAAAATTGTAACTTGTAAAGTTGTAAACTGCAATCATAGTCTGGGTAGAGTTCACAAATGAGATTTTCTAAGAAGCATGCTCTAACGCCCTGCTAATTTTTGGGCCGGTCCTGGCAGCTTGGTTTTATTTATTACTCCTTTTAACCCACTACAGCAGCCTGGGAATAAAGAGTAAACGAGGACCTCATCAGATCAGGTCTTACCTAAGCTGAATGTAAAAGAATAAAAGGCTAAGTTACGAAGTATCTCGGCTGTTACAAAACCTGCTATTTCAGTATCAGTTATAACTGAACACGTAATTACAGAAATCCGAAATACTTTAATTACAAAAAAAAAAAAACAAGAAAATTTGTACACACTGAATGATCTGAACCCAATGAAGGAAAAAACACGAAAAGGCACTAATATGAGTATTATCCGGACATGCTAGAAAGCTCATCTATATTCAAAGGCCGAGCAATTCCATGAACAACAAAATTCTTAGACGAAAACAAATCAGGTGCAGTTATCGCCACCCCATTAATAGAAACCGCATGAGAAATCTTCGAATTTTCAGTAATCTCAACATGTTTACCCGTAACAAGTGTTCTCAACGATGCACCAGCTGACAAACCCGCCAACTGCTTAAAAGTACGTCTCACATAAACTATATGAAACCTCATGAACTTATCTAACAAAGGCGACGACATAGCCATCAAAGCAACATTCGGAGGTGTAAAAATCGTCACAGAATCCAAATCAGGATAATCCTTAACAATCCTATCAGTCACTGAATTCAACCCAATAGCAAACCCCATAAAACCCGACGAGCCCAAAAACTTAACCACTTTTCCCCATTCATCTTTACCATTATTCTTGTTTTGACCCGTTTCACACACATCTAAATTTATACTTTCCTGTTGATGATCAAATGAAGCAAAAGAACCCGCAAGACCATGAATCGTAACCAACCCTTTAACAAACAAATCAGGATGAGTAATCAACACATTATTGATTTCAAGAACACCTTTCTTGTCATCACTTTTCGTTATCCCAACACTCTTTCTTTGCACCAACGTAGGCAAACATGTCTTCGCCGGCTTCCTAAGCAAATCTTGCATAGTCAATTTCGAAGGACTAATATGATATGCCAAAAAATGTTTCATCATATAAGGAGGAAGTGATAAGTTTGAGATAGCGCCATCAGGGACAGCGAATATCGTCGTTTGTGGGGTGGACAAGAAAAGGTCAGGTGAAATGTGGAGAAATGTGGCTATGAAGTTAAACCCATTGGACCGGAGTAAATGTGAAGCGTTTGATGTGAAATCTGTGAATGATGGGTTGTTTGGGCTGTGTCGGGTTTGGTGGTGGTGTGAGCGGAGCGTGGCGGTGATTATTACGGCGAGAACCATTGATGCTGAGGTGAAGAATACTCCTTTGCCCATTTTTGTGGGTTTGGTTTTGGTTGGAGAGTTAGTGAATTGAGAAGTTTAGGCGGGAAACGGTTAATATTGTTATAGTTATCTTATTGTAAAAGACCTCGGACTATAGGGTATGTGCAATATTAGTCCACCAAGTTATCATATACTATATCGTTCTTGGGTAACTTGTCAATTATATAAGCCGTGAATTAAGTATTTTCTAAACGACAAGTAACTATTTCACAATGTTTATGAATCAATAAAAAATATTTTACAGATGATGTGGTGGTTTGATTATGGAGTTGAATTGGTGGTTTAGTAGAAGATGCTCATTTTGAGTTTGTGAGCTTGTGAACTCAACTGAACTGAACTCAGTTGCATTGGGCCAGGTCAGTTGAAGAGTTAGGTTTTGGTCAGGCCCGGGTCTATTGGCCTTTAGGGTTAAGTTTAGGGAAACGGGTTGAAGTAATTAGATAGCGGGTTTAGAATTTTTTTGCCTAATTTACTGGACTTGTCTACAAAAAAAGTTCATACTTTGCTGGAGGTGCAAAGGTGGAGGAAGGGAGGTTCCATATACAATTTTAGTTTATGGTCTTATAGATTTTGTTCGACTACATAAACAAAGTATTAGCAATTTGTTGTGGACAAGGTGATAAAGTTTGTTCACATTAAACCTGAAATTTTTGCTAGTTTCTAAAGCTAAGTGCCGATATGATAATCTTATGGGTTTCGATACAATGTGTGGTTATAGTGTTAAACCCTATGTTAGTCCGCAAGTGATTATAGTGGTGTTTGTTGGAATATGTGAGTCGGATACGCATGTTATACGACCGGAAATACGTGAGCCTATTGGGGGCACACACGTTAAGACACGATGAGTACGTTTATTTTATATATATACTTCACGTAATATATTTAAATGTTCGTTAGTTTCTATAATTAGTTTATAACTAATTTAACGGATATTTAAATTTAAACCGAAGGGACTAAATCGAACAAAACACAAACCTTATGGGTGCCTAATGTTTAGCCAACCTATATAGTTTTCCAAGGGGTGTTTGGGTCGATTTAGGAAAAGAGGAAAAAGGAAAGAATTGTGGTTTTCTTGTTCACCAAGGAATAAGATTGAGTGCCTATATAAACACCCATATCTTAGCTCACAATTCATTCATTGAAAAACCCTAAATCACCTAAAAAGTTTCGGTGTCCTCTTTTCCAAAACCGGTCGAACAAAACCCTTTAAGGGTTTTCGGTTTTCTTTTCTCCCTTGCAACGATTTTCGGTAAAACCTTCTTAAGGTTTTTAGTGCGTTTGAGTTCCCACAAGATCGATTGATCTTCAAGTTGCATCAAGGGTTTCGGTTTACTAGTTCTCCAAGTCGACAACGATTTGAAACCAACTTAGGGTTTCGGTTTACTAGTTATGACGCTTACGAATACCAATACGAATACACGTGACCGGCATGACTCACGAATACGCACACAAAATATTAATAAACACGAGTACAATATAATCTCGTTGACAATGTAGAGAAAAGAAAGAAAATAAAGATGGAAAGTAAGGGCAAATTGACAAAATTTTATGGTGACTACTCCCAGCATAGCATGGTCCTTCCTGAATTATACATAGGTGATCAGGCTATGCATAATTTAGAAACTAACGATAAAATGCTCATTTCGTCAAACTATTGTTATGTTTAGAATCTTATACGGTGTAAACGACATAGTTTATAAGGTAGCAAAACAGTTCGTAATAATGAAAACAATGTAGTTTATATAACGACACACGATATTTTGTAAAATATCAGGAAAATATTTTATGAGGTGATAGCAAAATAATTTACGAGAAAATTACGTGACGATTTATAATGTAACAGTTTGGGGTTTATAATATGGTAAAAGATAGTTTACAAGTTGACAACCAAATAGTTTTAAAGGTGACAACGAAATAGTTTATAAAAGACACGAAGCAGTTCATAAGATGACGACTAAATAGTTTATTAATTGACAACGAAGTAGTTTATAAACGACCACGAAATAGTTCATGAGGTGACAACGAAACAGTTTGTAAGATGACTGCAAAGTAGTTTATAATAGGGTAGCAAAAGAGTTTATAAATAACTGTAAAATAGATTATAAGTTAGAAACGAATTAGTTCATTGAACGATAGCCAGATAAGTTATGAGGTAATAGTAGAATAATTATAAGATGTTGATAAAACGGTTTATAGAATGGTATCAAGATAGTTTATAAGGTGTTAGCGAAATGGTTTATAGAATGATTGTAAAAGGGTTTATAAACGACGACAAATTAGATTAAAAGATGAAAACAAGTTAGTTTGTAAAACGATGGCAAAATTAGTTTATGAGATGATAGTAGAGTAATTTATAAGAAAATAACAAAATGGTTTATAGGACGACAATGAAATACTTTATAGGATGATATCAGAATAGTTTGTTAACCAATAGTGAAATGGTTTATGAGACGATAGTAAAGCGATTAATAAGCTGTGTAGCAAAACGGTTTTGTAGACCGATGGTAAAATAGTTTATAAAATGACAATAAAATATAGATATTTCAGTCTAAGTCTACTTTGGTTTCACTAATTAGGGAAAAATCTTTCCTTAAACATCAACGTTACCTTTGACCGGGTTTGAACGCTTCCAAACAGTTTTAACCTCCTAATACGGTTTCACACGGTTCAGATTTTAATTGCCACTTGGCCTACTAACGCTTGAATATCAAACGGGTGTTCCTATAAATTTCCCATACTCACACGGTCAACAGTCTTGTAGTTATTGCACTTCACAGTGCATGGTCCAGTGTGGTGCATCTTTCGTTTGTTGTGGAAGGGGAATTTTTGCTACTTATACGTCCTTGAGATTTTGGTTTAGCAACGTAAGTTCTCACGACCTTTTGTCATTTATTTTGTTGTTGTCATTCCTTACTACCTTGGTTTCCTAGAGTACGACCTAATCCATTTAGTCGCGAGCCATGTGGATTCTTTCCTCATAAACAGTATTAGCTTCGATAGCATTAGCAATTCATTGGGTTACAATACACTCGATCCTCGTGGAACTCATTCCCTGTCTTGTCGTCGGTATTTACTTCAAAATCGAACGGGGTAAAGGGAATGAAATAAGTTCGTAGAAATGGTTAAGTATAGACTAATTTCTGAGGCAATACGCGTACTCACAAAATCTTCAAGGTGGTGGATGAAAATACGATGCAGGCACTCTAATGAGTATGGGACGAGTGTTTAAAACTCGTCTTCGGAGACGGGGAGTAAAACAATCAGGCGAGATCGTCATAGAGTTCCAAATAACTGATGAGTATACAGTTAAAGTAAATAAGATATAGATCTTTATGGACAAGTTTACATAGCAATTACCATATTAAACCTCCAGTTACAAGTCCCGCCCATACAAGACTTGTGAAACTTAGATTCATACATAATTCCATGTAAACATAACCGTGTCGGGTTTCGCGTAATCACGATATTTGTATAAGGTTAAGAATATAAGTTCGAGACCCATTGCATTCGCTTCACTATGTATTAGGACAAAAATTTTTGAGACCATAGTGTCATCCACAATGTCTTACGAAATGTTTAATATTTATATAGACAACTTCCATATAAGTAAATAGAGGAATAAACGTAAGGCGAACGTAAACCGCGGAGAAGAGATAACCGCAAAGAAAAGATAACCTCAGAGAAAAGATAACCGTAGAGAAAAGATAAGCGTAAGCTCATAGCCAAAAATAAAGTATAAGGCACACATAAAAGCACGTAGGATACATATGGTTATAGCCTGACCTAGATATTCTACTAGATATCTACCTGGTTCTCTATAACTTGGCTCTGATACCAATATGTCCTCACTCCCGGACGGGCCTGGGAGAATACGTGTCCGAGGGGCGTTGACGTCTTCATATTCCGAACAACAAGGACCAAGAGAACGGACCACTAATGGACGTTTTAAAATCATAACTCGTTGCATTGTTTAAAAATAAATAAATTTTACATGGTTTAAAAGAAATTAAACATTTGCGGAAGCATAAGTAAAATGTAGCGGAAGCGTAATTTGGTTTTCAAAAGACAACGAGTATGATATTTTGTTTAGTCTGAAGAGTATCATATTGCACGTAGACTCCACATAGCACATCAAGAAGTCCAAAGCTAAGCACCTGAGAAAAACATGCTAAAACGGTCAACATAAAGTTGAGTGAATTCATAGGTTTAAGTAAAGCGTTTGCAAGAATCCAAAAAGTGTTTAGTGAATACAGCTTCACTCAATGTATTATGAAAAACATTTAAAAATCAGAACGTTCAACCAAAGTAGTGTGGACCACAACACAAGTTTACAGTACGCACGTGACCGTTATAGGAGATATAACTTCACGTACAAAGCATATGCGACTATTATAACGAATACAATATCGCATGAAAAGTGTATACTGTTGCGCTAAGTCATTGACACCGAGCTAATTAGTCAACAGGGCATGTTTTCATCCTGTTGCAAAGTATCCTGCCTGAGTCGGTGTCCCAAACCAAAGACCACCCATAACGTATAATCGAAAGACATTTTTATCCATTTGTTCATCGAAGACAGAAATCAAGTAGTGCATGTTACCGGGTTGGGAAATTAGTCCCCAATAGATCATCTTTGTCACTCGCGCTCCTCAACAGGTCCCTACGTCAGAGAAACTTATCAGTTCAGATAAAATGGGAAGTAGATAGGTTGTAAGACAACTTAGGCAACACGTAAATAGGAGATGGTAACTGAAACACTTGTGTCCAATGAAGAAATACTCATTTTATTCATAAACAACTTTAAGTACTTAATTTCATAAGTAGAAAGAGTGTGATATCAATCAAGTAACCAGGTTTGTAATTAGTGTGTAAACGAGTTTGAAATTCGGTAACGTACAGAGTTTGTAAACGAGTATGTTTTCTCACCCCAAAAGATAATAAAACATTTATTCAAAACAAGTAAATGTGGGGCTATGAACTCACCAAGTATTGAAAGGTAATTGTATGTATAACACATATATGATTTGAAAAGAGGCATGTATTCCCCTCGGGTTTAAAAGCATTAAAGATGAAATGCGAGGACTAAGAACTCACCTTGATGTTGCAGAGCAACTAGCAGAAATGCAATTAATAAGCACAGCACAAACGGAGAACGGAACGGCTTGACCAAGAAGTTGCAGCTTAACTTAACAGCTAAATCCCATTAGTTTAGGATGATGAATTTGGGTTTACCGATGGATGAGTAATCATGCGCGACTAGTTGATAAAGGATTGGGATGTCAAGTTGGGTGAGTTTGGGTGGTGGTTAAATAAAATAAAATCGAAAAAACACACGCAAAGTATGTTAAATATATTCTGTATATTTACATATGAAAAGAAACAATTTATAATAATAATGTTCGAATCACATAATAAAGACAAACCAACCCAAAGATTAAGTCGCAATATATAAGACTTTAGAAAGTATAGTATATGAACGTGATTAAAAATAATGGTAATAATATAATAGGAAACTTTTCCATAAGTCAACCAATTAAATTATAAAAATGTTTTTGTGTAAAAGGAAATACACCTTTAAAGTTACGTATTAGTTAACGGGGACGCTTTAAAAGGTTTGGACAAAAGTTATTGTTGGGGGAATATTTCTTAAAATAATATTTTCTAAATCGCGTATTTTCGTTAATGTTTTAAGAAATAGTTGTATCGTTTGTAAAAGTATAGTTTTCGTTTGTTGTCGCGTTATTGTGTAGCTACATATTAAAAATCTTAAAAACAATATAACTTTGTCCATTTTATCCGGTTTCTAAAATAGTATAAACTTTAATGAAAATTTACTAAGTATAAAGATTTTTAGAAATTTTGGCATGACTTTGCCGTTTGTATGACGTTTCCATTTTTTTACCAAAACCAATGTTTTTCCTACTTATAATCAATCAATGTTGCAATATACTCGCGTTATTCCATATATATAATTAAACGAGATCAAATAGTAAATAACATCACTAAAACCAAACACACCCTATGTTGTTAAACTCATATCCAAACGCCCTCTTTTGGGCTGTTACACAGCCATCCAAACACCCTTTATATGTTTAAAAGCCAAACGCACCCCCTTATGGCTAAAAACGCAGCCAACATACGCCCCCATTTGAGTTGTATATCAACCGAATCAAAAGAACGAAACCAACTATATCAAGCAAAATAATAATAATAAGAAAGACGAAACAAGAATAAATAAACTCAACCACATAAATTTTATCATTAAGTTTTACAACATGAACCATCCAAACTCGAAATCATAAGATGAAGTGGTGGTGGTTTGCGGCTGTGACAGCTGCGACTGTGACGGCTGTTGTGGCCATGGCAGCGAGGCTATTTCAGTCATTTTCTGCTTGGTTTCAAGTCTCGGGCAAAACTAAAAAGTTGTTCGGAATGTTGTTTTACATCAAATTGCTTTAGAGTCCGAATCGTGAAAACGTAATTTAGCGGGTCATTTTTGACAAGTCAACTTATGAAAATATATATCTTCTCGTTTTCCAAGTTAAATAAGTTTGAAAAATAAAATAACCAATGAGAGATAATAATAATTATTAGTATTTATAAATTAAATACATTTCAAAAGATTACCGATTACGCGGTAATCATTTTTATGTGACCGTAAGAGGTCAAAAAGTCAAAAGTCAAGTCGGAACCAAAAAGTCAAAGGGTAAAATAGTAATTTAAAATATCGAATAAAATTGCCAGGGGTGGTGAAATAGGTCAACTAACCTAAACGTGGATGCAGGAGAGTCAAAGGCTCCAAAAAGATCAACTATGATTGTTTTCGTATTCTCAAAGGAGATCCACAGTCTTACTCACCAGCTCCAGTGCCAAACGTTGATAAACTGATGAGATGGATTTTACATATACATTACAAGTAAGTCTTGCTTGGCACAAAAGTCGAGAAAAGCAAGAAGCTAGAGAAAATATGGAACTGGTGAACAAGCACTTGGCATCCGAGGGAATTGAAAAGATGGTGGACGAACCAGAAAATGTTATTAATGATAGTCTAATCTCTAGGAATGATGATCAAAATATTCCCGACACTAGGTTAGAGCCCAGGAGTGATAAGGAAAGTCTGGAGGTGGAGATTACTAATGTTGTAATACCTGTGAATGTTAATGAAGAAGAAGAGGAAATAACTGATGAGGTGTATGAATTAAAGCGAAAGGAGAAAGGAAAGATTGTAGAGGAGTCTAGGAGTACACCATCCCTCACACCAATTAGATCTCCTAGGATTCATACTGATCTCGTATCCTCAGATACTGAGAAACTCCAAGAATTGACGGTAACTTATACTACACCTACACCATCACCAAGTTCACTCAACACCAAGTTATCTACCACAAATCGACTTCTATCATTATTCAAAGTCAAACCTACTCGTTTTAAACGTTACAAGAGTTTCTTTCAGTAGTTACAGGGATGTTATGGATATTTGTTTGAACATCTGAGAGCAAAGTTCTTATCAAGGAAGTCATTTGATACTCTTGATGATCATCTCCAGGAAGTAATGGTTGAATCACTACCCACTATGGTAGATAAGCATATCAAGGAGCAAGTCGAGAAGCAAGTTTCTGAGCAGGTTAAAGTTCAACTTCCAGTGTATGTTGCAAAAGGGATGCTTTTGGAAAGGCAACAGAATAAAGAAGATACTGATAAGATTATTGCTAAAGCCATGTTATAGGAGCGTGGGAGATTACAGGATGAAATTTCATCACAGATTCAACAAGCAATTGATAATAACATTCCTTCTCTGGTTGATGCGTCCGTAAGAAATTATATGTCTGGACATATTCTTCATGTTCATCCAGCTCAACCACAAACAACATCTGTTCTTGAACAACAAATATCAATGTTTATCTATCAATGAAAACAATCATCAGTTGCCAGCAACAAGAATTTGCAATATGGCTGGCACTTCAGATGAAATTTGAGACACTTCAGGTACCTCAAACTACTTGTAGAACTTCTGTCGTTCGCCCAAGAGATCAGGACATGTACCATAGTGTCATGAGTGTTGATCCTCCTGAGGGGGAGAATAGTGCAAAGCGGCAGAAGACATCTGAGTACGAAGCACAAGTGACTGGAGAGTCATCTGGATAGGTTAATGAAAGTGAACAAAGTCCATCATCTTTAGGTAATCAAGAGCAAGTTGATGATTATGATTTTTGGACTGAGTCATATGCTTCAGATGATGATGAAACACCAACGAAGCAAGTATCACAAGATATTATGGAAGAAGTTTCACTGACTATTAATGAGGCAGAGCTAAAGAAAATTGTTGATGAGATGTTGAGACAAAGATGTACTTCAGGAGATGAGCATCAATATCATATTGATCAGATGAAGAATTTCATGAAAATTGCATTATTTGGGAAAGCATAAAGGAAATTCTTGCATCTCCACATCCATGAAAGACCACACCTCTAGTTCAAAGTTGTCAGAGAGATCCTGAAGCTCCAGCATTGTCTCTGATAAATCAAGATCTTTTGTATTTGAAGAAAGGAAATTCAGGGCCTGAGAAGATAGTGTTGTCACTTCACAAGTTTCCTGCAATTATTTTCAATGATGTTGATATCGAAGAACGGACTTCTAGATGGGTGAATAAGTGTGTAAAGAAATTTAATCCTTATGCTTGATATGGTGTTGAACATTGGAAGAATCCTCATGCAAAGATCTTCTACATAAAGAGACAGAAAGAGCCTGGAAAACCAAAGGAAGTTGTCTATTCGAATTTAAAGATCATTCAAGTTATCAAGACGTATTGGGAACTAGGCCAGGAACACAAGTTCATCACAGAGATAGTTGCAAGAAGAGCCAATGAGTGGATAGTGTCAATTACCGAGTCCGATTACAAGAATCTCAATAAGAATGTTATTGAGGATATGTACTTGCTAATCATGAATGGAAAGGTACCTAATTATGCAGAAACAGGTCTGCTGTGGTCTTTATTAGTTTTCATCAGAAGTTCAGTAATATGGGAAAGAGTGCATGATTTCTAACTTGGAATAGAAAGTTATCAACAGAAAGTTAATCTTACTGCACCAACAATATCTTCCTAGGGAATTGAAGAGACACAAATGTTCTAATTTTTTATATATGAGCCCGTGCATGGAATAATATACAAGACGAGCAAGAAAGAGAAAAGGGTGATGAGACATTCAGAGATTCATAAGTTTTATGATGCAACACTAAACAGAGTATTAGAAGGTCTAAAGAGTTATAATAATGATGTTAAGTATGGTTATATACAAAGAGATCTTACCGAAGATGAGGTTGAGTATTTGAAATTGTTTAAAGAAGAAATTGAAGTGAGATTGAAGTATTCTTTATTCAGATGAGAGTTGGGGAGAATGTATGTAAGTGGAAGACACATTAGGACCACGAAGGAAACGCCAATGAAATAATCGACCCTTAGGGGGAGATTGTTAGATTCAAAAAAAAGTGCCCGATTATGTGTTTATTTTATATTTGTCACTTGTCTTTATTTGGCTAACCTTAGTTCGAATTTTAAATAGGCATTTTACCTCTCTAATTCTGACCCAAATCTGACCCGTATTTACTGTTTTGATAACTTTTTTTGCAATGACCATTTGAGTAACTTTCCAACCTCAAAAACCTTCAAGGCCAGAATTTTTGAAAACTAGACTCTCTGAACTACAATTTAAGCATAGGATTCACCTCTTAATTCGTTTCTATCATCAAGATATCATTCTTTGAACAAGACCTAAAAATCTTCCTAACCCTAAACCACAAATTAACATGTATTAATCCTAACCGTTTGCACCAATATGACCCTAATCAAACCCTAAAAGCACTAGCATGATCATAACATCATTAATTACAGAAGTTTTAAACCCTAATGATCCACCATGATAATTGTTACATGATTTAAAAAGGATGACAATGTTAGATCATTACCTGGTTTACCTTCTTGCTCCTAACACCACAATTCTTGGATCAAAATTTTTGTCTTCCTTGTTCTTAGGGGAGAGTCGAACGGCACACAAGGGGAGAAGGGGAGGCAATAAATGAGTTAGGGTTTTCTTATTTAAACTAACTAAATAGAATCCTAATCTAACTAAACTTGTGATTAGATAAAATACATTTTTTTTCTTTTCTTTTACAAACCGATCGACCCCCCCTTTTTAATACATATTTTTATATATTTTTATTAATTGATTATACAATTACTTATATTACCTTAATTTCCTACAAAAACCTATGCAAATTTGGTAAACCTTTTGCATGAAAAACTAAATACTAACTTTCTATTTATAACTTTCATTTCCAAAAAAAAAATACTTTCTATATTTAGAAAGTTCATTACTAATTCTCAAATTTCGTGAACCTAATTCACTTCCAATATGACAATTTTCCACAATAATCCAACACATATTTATCCACAAATTGACGTAGCAATTGCATGCTCACTCATTTCCATTGTCACTACACGTGAACAAAATGGAAATAACCCTCAAATTCTCAAACCCATTCTAAAATGAGATGAACACGCACCTCAGAATGATAATCATGCACACAGATAAAGCCACATAGCACACATATATAACACGTATAGACACTTAGCCAACTCTAAAGGTATGACTAACCTGCTCAAATCACGGGTGTCACATTCTTCCCTCCTTAGGGAAATTTCGTCCCGAAATTTATTCGATTCTACTGCTAATAATTTTTGCTTAACCAAACAATGGTATAAATAGCAGCATATAACAGCTATAAACGAAGACAAGCATCCAACCTTCATGAACCTCGCCCGTCCTCGAGGAAACTCGTCAAAAACCTTAAGTTGTGTAACAACTTGATTCATAACCTAATCTCGCAACTCATCAAACAAGAACTGTCTTGATATTAGATTATGAGTTGTTACAAAGCTCAACGTTTTTGAAGAATCGGCTCGACTTCGGGTTTATTCAAAATATAACTTTAACCAAACCACATAAGAACATTAAAAGGTGTACTAAAGTCTTCCAGAAAGCTTATGTACCCAACATTAACTAGTGCTTCCATCGATAACCTGCTTAACGAACAAGTGTGGATATTTAGTTTTCATTAAATCCTCAAGACCTCACGTCGTGTTCCAACGGACTGTTACTATCATAATCCTACTATGCTTCAACCATTTAATCCTCACGATCCATAATCTCAACATATTCCTCAACAAAACGAAGAGTTTTGTGTACCTTAATTTCTTCCAAAGGCACTTGCATATTTGCATCTGTTCAATACTCCTTTAAATTTAAAACATATCAAATACGCTACTAAATTATTGAGACAATCTTAATTAATAGGCCATAGGACCGATCCTTTTAATGATCTCAAATGGTCTCGCATATCTTGGTGCTAACATGTCTTTCTTTCCAAAATGCACTACATCTTTCCAAGACTACACGTGAACAAAATAGGATTTTTATAGTTCGTCCTCAATATAAAATATGTACTCAACAAAGGAAATCGTAATACCCAGAAGGGATTGCAAAATACCATAAGAACTCTAACACAATCTATTACTTGAAGGCGAAAGGAAGTACAAAGAACCATATAATCAGAATAACAGTCAAACGAACACGTACAAGTGAAATTCATGCAAAGACATTACGAACCAAAAGAAGAACGTAATGACTCATCCGTACTAACGATCAAAATAAGAACCATAGAAAAGCATCGGTACTAACATGTCGCAAACATGTTACGAAAACTAAAGGATGTGAAAAACAAGGGAGTAAACATCCACACTAATATGTTATGAACCATTAGTGCTTGAAGAAAATTTTTGATACTCATACGAGTAATCGATGCAACGAAATAACCAGTGAAACGTACCTATATCCAAAAGAGCAGATCCAAAAAACCAATATACATCAAGACGTCAGATAGGAAAGATAGGACATCCGTACTAACATAGTACGATGAAGGGATGCTAAACTTAAAGTTAGGATTCCTAACAAATAATCGATCAATCGAACAAACTCAATAGTCATAATAGTAATAAAAGGTATCCAAGATATTCATAACCGTTAGGTAGAAAAGAAACTTGTTGACTACGCAACTAAGCCCAACAAAATCGCTCATTAGTTAAGAGAAGAATTCTCTAACTATATACCATGCTTATCATTAACACACATATAACAACATTTTACACTATCACATAACAAACAAACACCGATCAATGCCATCATGGTCACAAGTCCACGTGTGTGATGCCTTTATAATTATGTTGGCCACCACAATTATAATTGCATCCTTTCACACGTATACTTACTTCCAAGACTACACCTCTCAATGATAACGCACATATAAGCACATATACCACATTGCACATCTTAAACCACTCCAATATAACACAGAAAGGATGCTCCATCAAAGAAATACTTACTTATATAAAGATAAAATCAAAACGACATAAAGGAACGAAAGTCTCGCAGCGCCTCCAAAATACAAAATATCCGAAAGAAATAATCAATAGCAACGTGACGAGGTAAAAGACAGAAAAAACAAAAAAAAAAAAAAAAAAAAAAAAATAAAAAAAAAAAAAAAAAAAATAAAAAGAAAAAAAAAAAAAAAAAAAATATAATAATAAACTTATGCTAGGCCTCGCTTGGGTTTGACTTTGCCTTCGCAGGAGTCACCTGACTTCACGGGTCCAGGCTTACTACGAGCATTCAACAAGCGATCAACTACCCTATCTCCTTTAGTTCCTTAAGAGGCTCCTTCTCAATTGGCTCCTCTTTTGGATCTCTATAACGCTTAAGTCCAATTGGGAAAATGGTTCCTTAACGAAACTTCTTACGGATAGGGGGAGATGTAGTTATAAATAGTAAGGAAGTAATATATACCATATTAGATAATAGTAAACAAAATAACTAAATAAAAATTAGACAAAATGAGATAATAAAAGCTATACAATTAGGGAAGAAGCATAATAGTTATAATACTAAACAATCAAGCCCTAAAATGCATCTATATGAAGGACTCCTAGGTTATAGTCTAGGCTCAACCACCTACTTCTCTATAACCAAAGGCTCTGATACCAATCTGTCACACCCCGCCAAGGCGGAAACGTGAGACGTAACAAGAATGGATATCATCACAACACAATGGTGTCACAATAGAGAAAACTACATGAACTAAACATAACATAAGGGACACAAAGTGTCATAAAAATACCCAAACAAACATAAAAGATATCCGGCGTCTTGTATTGAAGTACAAGGGTTTACTCCAATAACAAGACATACAATACAACCAAACAAGACTAAGCAGCCAAACCAACAAACATTCAATATAAAATCAAACGAGAATAACTAGGAGATTTAAACTTCGTATGCAGCCTATGGTCTCTCTAGCCACTTCTCTCATTCCTATGATCTTCATTATGCGTACCTGAAAATGATGCTTAAAAACGTCAACACAAAGGTTGGTGAGAGACATAGGTTTAATACACGAAAATCAAATCTTATACACAATTATTGTGATTAATGCAAACATGGCAGGACAATTATTGCACTATCATACAAGCTAGCATGCAAATGTAACCAAAACGAGCATATGAACGGAACGTGTCCCTCGATCCAAAAAGTATCAACAATTGGGTAGGAAAGTTACCTCCGATCCATTAAAATCGTCACTTCACATGGGTAGGAACGTTACCCCCGATCCCAATATCACAACAAATGGGTAGGAACGTTACCCCCGATCCCAATACACATAAGCATTTATCATGTAGCATACAATAACCAAGTAAAGTCCATACACTTTCAAAAAAAAGACACACAATCACAGTAATTAGAATAATTTAAATCCATTTGCATCATTTCCATCCCAATTTAAAAGCAATGTAAAAGAGGAACTATAAAACTCACCTGATGCTCAAGCAGCTTCCAAATATCTTTCACAAAGCTACACAATAAAATATAAACGTGTTACACGCGACTAAGCCAATTGCTTAAGCCCATGTAACAATCATATGATGGATGTCTATGGTGTTTAATTATCCCCATGGGTCACCCCGACACCATTCCTAACTTTAACCACTACATTTACTCATAATTCTAATGATCTACATTTTACTTGAAAACACATAACTTTAGTGTCACTTATCTCGCTTCCAACCCTTACCTATTGAACCAAATAAATTCTCACATAAATCACCTATGTTCACTTAGGTATTTACTAACTACCACTCTTGACCCAAAGTCATACCACATGTACAAGTACCTCAAATAAATTCCTAATTCAAAAGTACCCAGATTCGGATCTAAACGCGCAATAAAATGTTTGACCTTGCTAACCATACTTAGGCAACTAATTAGAGTCTAATTTTCACAGGGAAGTTAATAGACATATTGAACTTGACTTATGTGTTTTGGCTAACCTTAATTTGAATTTTAAATAGGGGTTTTACCTCTTTAATTCTGACCTAAATCTGACCAGTATTTACTGTTTTGACAACTTTTCTTGAAACGACCATTTGACTAACTTTCAAAACTCAAAATCGTTCGAGGCCAGACTTTTTAAAAAGTAGACTTCCTGAACTACAATTTAGGCACTATAAACACCTCAAAACACGTTACCATCATGAAGATATCATCAGTTGAACACAACCCTAAAATTTGTCAAACCCTAATTCCTAAACTAACGCGTTTGAACCTAAACTGTTTTCATCAATACACTCCTAATCAAGCCACAAACGCTCCCACATGATCTAATTATAATAAAATACATAAAATAATAAACCTTAATGATCCATCATATTATTGTTACATGATCATGAATAATTTAACAAGAATAGGATTGGTAATCATACCTAAACCTTCACTCGATCTTACACGAATTCACCACCTAAATATTGATAAAAAAATCATGTTCTTGGGGACATGGTGTGACATTTCTCATTTTTCATGTCTTTGTACGACTATATTAATGATCACTATTTATTTTAGTCCGATACGCGTTTACTTTTAATATTTACGTGCATCTTTGGACCCGTAGCCTATTACACGAGCCCAACGCGAGCCCACTAGGACCTTTCGAATAACCATATAAATGGCTAAGGGAAGCAACGGGCCTCAATGGACCCGTAGCCTATTACACGAGCCCAACGCGAGCCCAATGCGAGCTCATAAGCCACAATAAGCCTAAACAGCTTATTCGTGTGCTTATACGCGGCTTAACAAGCTTAATATGGAATTAAGAACCTTAATGGACCCTTTGGCATGCATCGTGAAGCCAAACGAACCTACGTGGGCCATCTAGCCCATTACCGAGTCCACAACATAAGCCATACGCCACGAATAAGCTCCCACGGCTTATTCAAGAGCTTGACAGCCTATAAGCCTTCTAAGGGTCCTAGAAAGGGCATTGGACCCAAAAGAATTGAGCCCGAACCCCTATAGCCCTTATCGGGCCTTAAATGGGCCCAACGGCCCACCAACAAGTGCTTATTAGCTTATTTGGATAAGCTAATCTGAAAACAGAATTATTGGGCTTAATTAGGATAGAAAATAAGCTAAAATGCTTAAGGAACCCTTAGGGTTCTATTCGGGTTGA
>BQNB010015527.1:41603-73112 GCA_026074375.1 Tanacetum coccineum
TAGTTTTGGTGAAAGGTGTCGTTATTTGCACGTGGATTCGAATGGGAATCGTCAAAGTGGGAACAAAACCACCCGAGGCTCGCCTCAGTAATGGAGTAACATGGGGTCTAGGAATGTTCTTTGAGCCCTAACACTCGTATGGTGTATGCACCGTGTTGCGCAGGTCTGATGTGTTTCCAGGATCGAATATGATCAAACAAGCATCATGTATGTATCAATCAAGAATCATGATAGGAAACAAGAGAGATTGGGGATTGATCCCTTTATAAACTGATATGTATAAAACTGAAGGGATGATTGTGATTACAGAAATTTAACCTATATATACAAATTGAAACGGTGCCTTCATGAACAGACACACCGATTTTCTAAAAGTAAACAACATGACCTAATATAACCGTAATACAATAAACTGTCATATTTTTCCTAATAGGTTTGTTGGCCTGCGGCCCAAACCAGTAAAACTTGCAGGTGTGTTGATTTTCAGCCCAACACAGGAATAACAAGGCTGTTATTCTTTAACAAAGATTAATGGATTAAAATCTTCCAACATATTCCCCCCTAATCTATTAATCTTTGATTCTCCAATCTTCCTGTTCTTGATGCCTTCTACAAACTTGATGTCTTCATTTTAAAAAAACTTGATTCCAAAAGGGTGCATGGTTATCTCCAAAATCTCATTGATGAAAATGCTGGGCAAATATATCCTTTGCCTTTTTCTACAATCCCTGTAGGCATATTCTGAACAAAAAACTTGTTCGAATGGCACCCTGGTAGTGTTCTTCTCTTGACAGATTCGTCTTCTTCTTGGTTAACCACCGGTTTGGTGTTGTAACCGTCTCTAGTCTTTCTTCTTCAATTGGCATACATGGTTGTGTCTTTTTTTTTAAAAACGCAGGTTGAATCTTGAATGATGGTTGAACATGAATTGTTGTGTTGTTTGATCCATTTCGCTCTGATACCACTGTTACAAACATATAAGCCGATTTGCACAGGTTTTGAAGGATCTCCGGGATTTTATATGATCAAACAAGCATCATGTTTATGACAACCATTCAAAAATAAAAGAAACAAGATAGGTTGGGGTGAACCCTTTGTATAAATCTGATATGTATAAAACTGAAGGGATGATTGTGATTACAGAAATCTAACCTATATATACAAATTGAAACGGTGCCTTCATGAACAGACACACCGATTTTCTAAAAGTAAACAACATGACCTAATATAACCATAATACAATAAACTGTCATATTTTTCCTAATGGGTTTGTTGGCATGCGGCCCAAACCAGTAAAACTTGCAGGTGTGTTGATTTTCAGCCCAACACATGAATAACAAGGCTGTTATTCTTTAACAAAGATTAATGGATTAAAATCTTCCAACAAACACATTAAAAAAATTAACAACCATCTTAGCCCTAAAAAAATCAAAAACTCTTTTAAAGAAAATTAAAAATTAATTAAAGAAACAAACAAACTTACTTTTTTGGAAGGTCAACATCATGCTTCTACTACCACCGCCAACATAGTAAACTCCAAAAAAAAAACAGAGAGCGAATTTTATAAACCAAACACATACCAAACTCGTTTACATAATCTATAATCACAGTAAAGCCCTAAAAATTTAAACTTACACACTTGATTTTTGTCTTCTTTTGCCACACATTCTCCTCCATCTTAAAACTAAAAGACCTAGCATAAATCAGTAAGAGTTTTTGTTAGATTAAGAATGATCAACTGAACAATACAAAAAAAACACACATACCTGGATTAGATAAGCATCTGGAAGTTTGATAGAGGGGTCCGGAAGATTTCAATATGATAACAACGAATAGTGTAGAAAGTAGAAGAGACAAATATGCAAAGAAAAAAGGGTCGGATGAAGAAGAAACCCTGGGCCTTGATAAGCCCAACGAATAGTGTAGAAAGTAGAAGAGACAGATATGCAAAGAAAAAAGGGTCGGATGAAGAAGAAACCCTGGGCCTTGATAAGCCCAACAGGGATCTGGTGAGCCCATAATGCACCGACCGTTTGTGAATTGATATATAGAGTAATTTACTAGTTATAATTTGTACACATATCAATTTAATTTATACACACAAAAGCAACTATGAATGTACCATTATACCCTTATGTAGCTTTTTACCCCTTTTGTATACTCTAACGTGAGATTGTTGCTGCTTCTTGATGCGATTTATGACTCTTTCCGTCAGACACTAATCCACAATATTCAGTTGACTGCTTTATGTGACTACTTACGAATTAATCGCTAAGTTTTTACTCCCGTAATCAACTGAACATATTACATATACGACATGAAGTGCTCAAAGAACATTTTTATATATTCTTGCTCCCGTAACTTTTTGCTACTACCATAAGTTATTGTCATCTCCTCAATGAGACTGATGCCGCTTAATCTGAATATTCAAATATGCCACTTAATCGGAATATTCAGAGACCTTTTCAATTGTTGTGATTATTATTTTTGACTTGGTTTTTGAGAAACGTCTATTATATTTCATGCTAATATAATGAACCGGTGGTTTGTCTTCATAGTGTAATGTTTAATTGATAAGTGGAATTCGTTTCCTATGGAAGTTTTAAGAGGAAGAACAGATACATGACTAATTATAAAAAGGACACAACAGTCTATTCATAATTATTTTTATGTGTACAAATCAAATTGATATGCGTACATATCAATTTCCTTCTCAAAGTGTCTAAAATATTAAGTAGCGATGGCACCCATGGGCAATGGGATGTGTACCTATGACCCGTCACCCGTACCCATCGTTTTTCTCCCACCCGTCACCCGTACCTATGAAACTTGCTTTAGTAAAACTAGTGAGGATTTAATCCCTGATGAAACTTGCTTTAGTGAAATTGGTGAGGATTCATCCCCTGATGAAACTTACTTTAGTAAAACTAGAACTAGTGAGGATTCATCCTCTGATGAAACTTGCTTTAGTGAAACTAGTGAGGATTTATCCCTTGATGAAACTTGCTTTGGTGAAACTAGTGAGGATTCATCCCCTGATGAAACTTGCTTTGGTGAAGCTAGTGAGGATTCATCCCATGATGAAACTTGCTTTGGTGAAGCTAGTGAGGATTCATCCCATGATGAAACTTGCTTTAGTGAAACTAGTGAGGATTCATCCCATGATGAAACTTGCTTTAGTAAAACTAGTGAGGATTGATCCCCTGAATAAACTTGCTTTAGTAAAACTAGTGAGGATTCATCCCATGATCAAACTTGCTTTAGTGAAACTAGTGAGGATGAAACTTGCTTTAGTGAAACTAGTGAGGATTCATCTCATGATGAAACTTGCTTTAGGGAAACTAGTGAGGATTTATCCCCTGATGAAACTTGCTTTAGTAAAACTAGCGAGGATTCATCCCATGATGAAACTTGCTTTACTGAAACTAGTGAGAATTTATCCCCTGATGAAACTTATTTTATTGAAACTAGTAAGGATTCATCTCTTGATGAAACTTGCTTTAGTGAAACTAGTAAGGATTTATCCCATGATGAAACTTGCTTTAGTGAAACTAGTGAGGATTCATCCCCTGATGAAACTTGCTTTAGTAAAACTAGAGAGGATTCATCCCATGATGAAACTTTCTTTAATGAAACTAGTAAGGATTTATCCCATGATGAAACTTGCTTTAGTGAAACTAGTGAGGATTCATCCCCTGATGAAACTTGCTTTAGTGAAACTAGTGAGGATTCATCCCCTGATGAATTTAGCGGTAAGGAACAACAAGTAAAAGGGGGTGATAAGATCGGATGTTCCGTTGATGATGGTAAACCAGGTACAAATCAAGACTTCAATGGTTAACTTCCTCTCTTTTAAATTTCTCTCATTAAAGCTATTGTAGTGTGTCTTGACTCCTAAAAAATCAAGTTTTACTTTTTTGCTCTGAGTTATGCTCTTAATTATGAGTACTTTACTACCCTCCTTTATATACATACATGTGTTTGGTTTGAGGGTCACTAGAATAGTGTAAAAGATTTCACCTTTCATATGTTCCTTACCCTTATTTTTGTTGGGATTTTATAAACTAGTAAACCACTTTACTACGAGCACGCAGCGGATGGATCTAGTTTGATATCTAAGATTAACACACATATAGGGTAAGAAATACTAACCTTTTATTTAAGGACTAAAGTCAATTAAACGAGAATCTTTTATCTTGAATTTTAGTGATTAAGTTACCACCTCTACGGTTTCTCACACAACACGTCAAAAAAATACGCCAAGATGATAGTCTTTACTTCACGTATCTCAAACACCAAGTGTAGAACCTTTGTTTCTTGAACCGAAAACCACAAATCCTAGTTTGAAGTATTACCAAAAATCTTAAACCCTAGTTAGGGTTTTACCGAAATCGGTAAAAAGGAAAATCAAGAAACCGAAACCCTAAGTTGGGTTCTTGTCGTTGTCGAGCTAGGAGAATAGCAAACCAAATCCCTTGAGTAGGTTTAACTCGTCGAACTTGTGGAGATCCAACTGCACCGAAAACCCTTTAGGGTTTTTACCAAGAATCGCAAGGAAAGAAAAAGGAACCGAAAACCCTTTATCGGTTTAGGTTCGATCGGTTTATGAAGGAAAGGGGAGCACTAAAATCTTATTAGGTGATTTTAGGTTTTGTGAATGAATGAACTATGAGGCTAGGGGTGGGTGTTTATGTAGGCACCTAACCCTAGTCCTAGATGAACTAGAAAACCTCTAATTCTCTCCTTATCATAATACCTCTTCTTTATCTCCTAAAATTGATTTCCAAAAGCCTTTTAGAACCTCATATGGGTCGGCCAACATTGGAACCCATAAAGTTTGGGTTTTGTCAATATTAGTCCCTTCGGTTTTCATTTAAATACTCGTTAAGTTAGTTATAAAGTCATAACGGTAACTAACGGTCATTTAAAACATTTCGTGAAGTATATTATACCTTTAATAATAATTAAACATATAATAAATGTACTCTTCGTGTCTTAACGTGTGTGCCCCCAATAGGCTCACGTACTTCTAGTTACATAACATGCGTATCTAACTACCACATTCCAACAGCTCCTACTTAGGAGTTGGAGTAGCAGACTGTATTTATACCAACAACGGAAACGTCTAGTAACACTCCATTTGTTATAAACTAAGAACACTCTCAGTATAATGGTTATGTATTTCTTGCTATTATCATCCCTTTGTTACAGATACCGTTAAACCATGGATATGGATCCTAACTCATTCCATATAGTTGAACTATTTTAGTTTCTCCTTATAGAAGTTAATTCGGATATACCAAATGTAATTAAGAATCATCTTGAATTACCCTTTGGGTACGGCCATATAATTATCTGATTAATTCTGGAGAGGGCCCATTGTATCATTCTGCACATATCAAGTGGAGGAACAAATTCTTTGTTGACTACAAGTGTTGTGGATGCTGCTTCACATCACTTTCAAGAATAGCCTTTATAACTACCATTTTCAGGTTATCATTTGACTTATAATTAAAAAGTGATATCCACACATACAGAACTTGTTTGTATCTCAAGTCTAAGGATGACTTATTTAACCATTTTTGATATCTTACTCATGACAAGGATTCAAAAGTAAATATTCGAAGGTTGGGGCGTCCAGTATGCATCCCTTGTGAATAACATATGAGTTTGGCGGGAACCGTCCTTATATTCAAATAATACAACCAACACTCACATTTGCCTTAATGTTACAACATTCTCATATTGTTAACCGACAATGGACATGTTTAGAATGATAAAATCATTCAAGGGTTAAGCATGCAAATACATGATAACAATTATTATATTAATGAAAAACAAATACCAAGTATCTTTATTCATCAAAAAGTAAAAATTGTCTTATAATCCCAATTATCCAAATACTAATAAAAACACAGATTTACATGAGACTACTAGCTGGAAGCATTCCTATATTCTTAGTATGCACTGAATGCTTAGGAAAAGGTAAAGCCTTAGTAAAAGGATCAGCTAAGTTATCATCTATGTGAACTTTTTCTATCTTAACGTCGCCAAATTCTATAACTTCATGAAGGTAGTGAACCTTGGCACGATAATGTCTAGCACCTTTAGTGATTCCTGATTCATTAGCTATAGTAATGGCTCTGGTGTTATCACAATACATATTTATGGGTTCTTCAATTGTGGGAACAACGCCCAACCTAGAAATAAATTTTCTAATCCAAACTTTCTGTTTATAAGCGTCTAAAGCAGCTATATAATCAGCTTCTGCATATGAAGTTGCGAAGATGCTCTGCTTTGTACTCTTCCAGTCAACAACACCTCCATTTAAAACGAATATATATCCAGTCTGAGACTTGTGGTCATCAGCATCCGTCAGATATCCAGCATCAGTGTAGCAAGAAACCCTGAGCTCTGGTTTTATATCACCTCCGTAAACAAGAAACATATCTTTAGTATTACGAAGATACTTCAGAATGTTCTTAACAACAGTCTAGTGTAGATCTCCTGGATTCTATTGAAATCAGCTTGTTATGTTTTGAGCGAACGCAACATCAGGGCGAGTGCATCTCACAACATACATAATAGATCCCACAGCTGAGGCATATGGTACATTCTGCATGCGCTTCACCTCAGCAGGTGTTGAAGCACCTTGTGATTTACACAATTTCAGTTTATCTTGCATGGGGATACTTTCGCGCTTGGAATTCTCCATGTAAAATCTTTTCAAGATTTTCTTAATGTAAGCACTTTGACATAAACCAATTAACAGCCTTGATCTATCTCTGTAGATCTTGATTTCAAGAATATATGCAGCTTCCCCTAGATCTTTCAAACAAAATACCTTCCAAGGTAGGATTTTACATCTTGTAACATTGGAATGTGATTTCTCATGATTAATATGTCATCGACATATAAGATTAGGAAAGTGACATTACTCCCACTAACTTTCATATATACACATGGCTCATCACGATTTTGAGTGAAACCAAATTTCTTTATTTCATCATCAAATCATTTATTCCATTGCCTTGATGCTTGCTTAAGTCCATAAATGGAACGCTTGAGCTTGCATACTCGGTTTGGATATTTTGGATTGACAAAACCTTCAGGTTTCACCATATAGACTTCTTCAATAGAGAGATGTCCATTGAGGAAGGCATTTTTGACATCCATTTGCCAAATCTCATAGTCATAAAACATAGTTATGGCTATAAGAATCCTAATAGTTCTAATGTCTACAACAGGAGAGAAGGTTTTCTCATAATCAATCTTGTAGGTTTGAGTATAGCCCTTCACTACAAGACGAGCTTTATAGATGTGTACAGCTCCATCAATGTCGGTCTTCTTTTTAAAGAGCCATTTGCTACCAACGGCTTTACCAATAAGAGGAAGATCAACTAAGTCCCAGACTTCATTATCTTTCATGGATTGCATCTCCACATTCATAGCATTTAGCCATTTATTAGATTCAGGATCCAACAATGCAGCTTTATAGTTAGCGGATTCATTTAGATCTCTCAACTCATGCTCCTCAGCATCGATGTATAAGCACATATGATCTGGGGCATGCCGTGTCCTTGTAGGGCCTACGAATGGGATTGATATTACTTTTAGGTTTATTAATTTTTTGATCATCCTCATCATGATGTGAGCTAGTGTTTACAGAAGGATGTGTATCTTCTTCTTGAATTATTTCAAGATATTCTAAACTCCCACTTGCTTCTTGAGTAATAAGATTATTCTCAAAGAACTCAACATTCTGACTTCCGAGCAACAAGTACCTTGTTCTCAGGTGGGTAGTAGAAAGAATAACCCATTGTTTCCTTTAGGTATCCTACAAAGATACACTTAATAGATCTGGGTTCTAATTTGTCAGGTTTGGTAAAAGTATCTCGCTTAACAAGTGCCTCACAACCCTATACTTTTAAGTAAGACAGCTTAGGGGCTTGCCCATGCCATACTTCGTATGGTGTCTTTTCAACCTTCTTAGTTGGAACCATGTTAAGAATGCGCACAACAGACTCAAGGGCATAATCCCAAAAGGACTTTGGAAGAGTTGTTTGACTTATCATTGAGCGAACCATGTCTAGCAGTGTTCTATTTTTCCTCTCAGACACACCATTATGTTGAGGCGTGTAAGAAGGAGTGCGATGGGAAATTATTCCATGCTCCTTAAGATGATCCAAAAAATCTTGACTCATATATTCACCCCCACGATCAGAACGTAGCAATTTTATGGTCTTCTCGAGTTGGTTTTCTACATCCCTTTGAAACACTTTGAAAGTTTCAAACACTTCATGTTTATGCTTTAGCAAGTAAACATAACTATAACGACTAAAGTCATTAGTGAAAGTGACGAAGCAGCTCGCTCCTTGTCTTGACACGGTTCTACATGGGTCACATACATCGGTGTGTATTAGTCCAAGTAGATCTTTATCCCTTTTCACTTGATGTGAATAAGGTTTTCGTGCCATCTTTCCAGACATGCATGAAACGCAGTTTTCAAAAGACTTAATGTCAGTTGAATTAAGAAGTCCATCATGTTGCAACTTCTTAATACGTTTCTTGCTAATGTGTCCTAGACGACAGTGCCACAAAAGAGTAGAGTCCAAGTTTAACTTGGCTCTTTTATTGCTAACAGCATACATAGAACTATCATTTGTATTAGCATTAGACAAATTAATTTCATAAATACCATCCCTTAGGACGATGCAAAAATAAACCAAATTATTCCTAGAAATTAAAATTTCATTGTTCTCAAAACGGTTAATAAAACCATCGTCATACAAACTAGAAACTAAAATAATTCCTCTAGTGATAGAAGAAGGATAATGACAATTGTGTAAAATTACAACTAATCCACTAGGGAGACACAAATGAAAAGATCCAATAGCTTCAATGGTTGCATGATGACCATTGCCCACGTACAGACTTAAAGCTCCTGGCTTCAGCTTCCTACTTCCCTCGAGACCCTGAGTAGTATTACAAATGTGAGTACCACAACCCGTGTCATAAACCTAAGATTTACTAGGAAAATAATAGAGTTCTATAGTGAAGATACCTGAAGTGCTAGCTTCTTAAGATAGCTTCTTGTTCTTCAGTAACTCAGCGAGATATTAGGGACAATTCCGCTTCCAATGGCGTACATCACCGCATTGGTGACAAACCGAGTCCTTAGCAGGATTTTCCTTATTTGGTGGAGGGGAAATCTTGGGCTTAGAAGCATAAGCAAGCTTAGACTTCCCTTTCCCTTGATTGTTTCCCCTAGCAGCCAATTGCGGTTTCTTATTTTTGTGATTTTTGTGCATCTTTCTTTGGTAGAGTTTGCTCATGAAGCTTTAGCATGGCATGCAACTCATTTGCCATCTTCCCCATGTCGTGCATATTATAGTTCTGCACAATGCTGTCATATTCCTTTCTTAGAGAGACCAAGATAAGGCTCACTACAAGGTTTAGTGACACAGGATGACCTAGACGCTCCAAATTGTCTATGTAGCTCTTCATCTTAAGAACATATGAGCTTACAAACTGTCCTTTTTCCCGTCTGCACGCGTGAAACTCTCTCACGGTTTGAAGAAGTTCCTATTCTGCTTATTGAGAAAATAGAGTTTTCAACTCCTAAAGCATGTCATATGCACCAAGGTTTTCCAGATTCCGTTGGATATCTGGTTCCATGGTCATAAGCATGAGACCAGCAATTTCCTTATGTCCTTTCATACATGCACATGAGCTGCAAGAGCTTCTGGAGGAACTTGCTGTCCAGCATGAGCTGGAACAGGAGCAGCAGGGATTGGATGCTCTAGATAGTTTAATTTATCATCAACTGATAGCACAATACGAAGTTATCAGTACCAGTCAATAAAGTTAGGTCCAGTTAAATTCTGTTTCTCAAAGAAACCCCTGAAAACCAAATTGTTTACGACTGAGGTAGTCATCTACAATCAGAAAAAGTTCAAATAATTAGTATATTCGATTCTTAAATTCTTAAAAGAATTAACTACCCAATTAATTACTAATAAGACGAAGATCCAACTTGACCTCCCACTTATTACCGAAGGTCTGACCAACGTGTAAACAAGTAGGGCAAGGGGTAAGCGACGTGCGTTAATTGCATATAAATGAAACTCTTAGTTTTATGAGACACATGACTTTAGTAACTCATATAGTAATGTCATGTACATGTTTTGTCTCATCATATGCCTTGGGTCCAAGGTCTGACCAAGCATACTCAATTTAAGTCCACCAAAGTAAGAACGTGCAAAAAATTAAAATAGATCTGACCTATGAAAAAATTCGCCATGGGTTGGAATGACCTTTAGGTCTGACCAAAGAGGTCAAACCAAATGCAAGTGTTCTTAGTTTGGTTGGCATAGACTTAAAATTTCACATAAGGGTATACACATAAGTTTATTAAAACATGTGTCAAAATGTGTACAAAGAAGCATGCATAACATCTTTGTAACACAAGTTAAGAAAAATAATTTTGTTAACTTAGTTTTTAGGTGTGCTAATATCGCGGGAAACATTACAAATTGATCAAACCCTATATTGTACTTCTGCATGTCTCCGAAGACACAAGTTCTTCCAATAATTGCCTCATATGCCAAAACATGTAGTTGCGCAGGAAAAGACTAAAGATCAATTTAACCCTAGAAGTTCACTAGAGCCACGGTACAATAGCGATTCATTATATGATAAACGCACAAAAACTTAAAATTTTCAAGAAAACAAGTTTCATACTTTAATGTCCGTATTACATTTGTCCAAAAATATTTTTTTTACAAATAACACATAGCAGGTCACTAGGAGTTAATGATTATGTGTGTAATTTAATAGACAAAATTAAATCAATTTTCAAGTTTAACTTATCGCCGGATTCTTCGAGTATATTTTCCACACCTCGATAAGTTTAACAAGAACTTTGATTTATTTAAAACGCGTTTCACTTTAAGTATTAATCCGTTTATGATTTCAAAAATGTTTTGCATATAGTAATAAGTCACCTTGAGTTTAACAAGCACATAAACAGACGGAAAGAGGGGTTGGGGGTGAAGACAGACTCCTTTATAGATAGCTGTATTCACATAATGCCCCGAGTTTCACAAGAGTCTTCCTAACAGGAGAGCCAAAAAGACTCTCGCTAGGTTTTTGCTAAAGTACCTAGATCGTATAATCCATCTAACTATACCAATGATTTGCGTGGAGTTCTTAAGGCCGGGAAAAAGAAAAGAATAAAAAACTGAAAAACTTAATTAACTTTTAATTTTAAATTTATTCTTTTTCAATCTATATTAACTAGTAATAATACCAAGATTCTAGGTTTTATTTATTCCTTATGGCAAGAATTGCATAATATTGCCATATTGCCATAATTTTCGGTCAAAACAATAAATAAAAGTTTTCTATGTGAATCTAGCGTGTGTTTTTTATAACATGTGTAACCCATACACCACAACAAGGTTGACTCGTGATGCCAATGTTGGGATTTTATAAATTAGCAAACCACTTTAATACTGAGTACGAACGGAATTGATCTTGTTTGACATCTTTTAAGATTAGCACGCGTTATAGCGGTAAGTAATATAACTTTTTGTTTTAATGACTTATAGTCAAAATTAAACGAGAATCTTTTATCTTGAATCTTAGTGATTAAGTTACCGCCTCTACGGTTGCTCACACAACACATCAAACAAATACGCTAAGATGCTAGTCTTTACTTCACTTATCTCAAACACCAAGTGTAGAACCTTTGTTTCTTGAACCGAAAACCACAAATCCTATTTTGAAGTATTATCGAAAATCTGAAACCCTAGTTAGGGTTTTACCGAAATCGGTAAAAAGGAAAATCAAGAAACCGAAACCCTAAGTTGGGTTCTTGTCGTTGTCGAGCTAGGAGAACAGCAAACCGAATCCATTGAGTAGGTTTAACTCATCGAACTTGTGGAGATCCAACTGCACCGAAAACCCTTTAGGGTTTTTACCGAGAATCGCAAGGAAAGAAAAAGGAACTGAAAACCCTTTATGGGTTTAGGTTCGATCGGTTTATGAATGAAAAAGGGAGCACCGAAATCTTATTAGGTGATTTTAGGTTTTGTGAATGAATTAATTATGAGGCTAGGGGTGGGTGTTTATATAGGCACCTAACCCTAGTCCTAGATGAACTATAAAATCTCTAATTCTCTCCTTATCACAATACCTCTTCCTTATCTTCTAAAATTGATTCCTAAAATCCTTCTAGAACCTTATATGGGTCGGCCAACATTGGACACCCATAAAGTTCGGGTTTTGTCAATATTAGTCCCTTCTGTTTTCATTTAAATACTCGTTAAGTTAGTTATAAAGTCATACCGGTAACTAACGGTCATTTAAAATATTTCGTGAAGCATATTATACCTTTAATAATAATTAAACATATAATAAACGTACTCTTCGTATCTTAACGTGTGTGCCCCAATAGGCTCACGTACTTCTAGTTGCATAACATGCGCATCCAACTACCACATTCCAACAATCTTGAGCATTATAAAGGTTCATTCCTTTAAGTGAACACTTGCCTAAACTTCGTTACCTTTTTATACATTTTCATGTATGCGTTAATTCAGAATTGTATATAGACTTTTTGTTTGATGGTCTTAAAGTCTTAGAGTGTAGTTATCTGATTTATTCAGGTTATTCTTGTGAATGTCTTGATTCTCATGTTTTATTCGGGTTGTAACTAAAGTGTTTTGACCATAATTGTTCACCCGAAATAATAAGTTTTGATCCAATCCGATCACACATCAGTAAGTTGAAGTCTCATCCCGTTACATGTGAGTTTTGTGTAAATCAAATTGATAAGTATGCGCTAAACTTAGATACAGTGCATTAAGTATGTATATTGATGCATTGATGTAGTTTTAAGAAATTCAGCGTGCAAGAGAGTAAGATCTATTTTTCCATAGGATTGATAGAACGTTATGACGAAATCTTGTGCTGCAAATATCTTAGTCTATGTTTTTGGATTCTCGATAGAGACATTGAGTATGATGCTCGTTTTATATATTTATTCATATACATAGCTTTTCCATTCATTCGCAGACGACATACCTAATCCTGATTCCGTGGTGTATTAAATGTAATTCTTACGGTTTTAATAAAAAACCTCGATTTTCTGGGCCACAAAATGCTTGTACTCAATACATAATGTTTGTTTATGTCAAGAATCGTATTTGTAAGATGTGTTGACCCGAACAGTAAACCCAAACTATTAAAGCCGGCATCGTGAACTTAGTGGGTAGGACCAATATCTCTTTATCCATCAAACTACTTATATATGATTATGATCTTGTGTTAATTTGATTGTGAGATACAGTACATTTATATTTGACAAAAAATATACTTCTAGTAACACTAAAGTACGTGTACACGAAGGATCGAGCAATCAATTTTGGCTAATAAGTTTTGCAATAGCCGCAACAAAACTAATTTTAATGTAGTGTCTGGGATTGCTTATTAGAACCATTTATCTGCTTATTGCTTTTTTATACGCTACATAAGAAGTTTTGCGAGAGTTGGGGTTTCTTATTCGAGCTCCCAATATGATTATTTTAGAGTTGAATAAGCAGTTTCGAACAAACAACTTAAATCGGCTCATTTCAAATCTAGTAAGGCATTGTTATTCGAGCTCCATATCTATCTGTAATCATTCCATGTCACACAATTTTTGGTTGTATTTCCGGGATTGAAGTGGATCGATCCATAAATGCCATTGTTGCATTAGTTTTCCCAAGTAGATTAGCTGAGTCGAGACAAAAGGCGACAACGTCGTCTTTGGACATTTGGACCTCGCAATCAATTGTGAGATATGACCAAACTAGTTGCGATCCTCGGGCTTGGATTTGGACTTTGAGCTATATCCTGCAATCACAACGTTTTACGAGTTTGGGTTACCCAATTACCAAAACAAAAACTTCTTACTATTGGTGTCAAATTTTGACCCATAAAAGAAATTAGCTTTAAAGATGAATGTCAAAAGGGTCAAAATTCACTCGAAGAAACAAGCTTAAAAAGTTACCCATTTTGGATAAGTAGTATTTTGGGTCAACTTAAACCGACCAGTACAAAAGTTACCCATTTTGACCCGTACCCGTTGCGGCCCATTTTCCACCCTACTTCGGGCGTGACAAGCAAAAAGATGAAAAAAACCTTTAATGTTATATTAATGTTAGATAACGTGAAAACGTTTGCATCAGTTGGAAAAACAACTGTTTTTTAAGAGGCGAGGATTCGATCTTCATTCACTGCAAAATAGACGAAGGTCTTCTGTGAGTGGCCTCTCTACATTCAGGTAAGGGTAAGACTCTCTATATTTTGCTTTTTACGTACCTCGTGGAAGACACGATTATGTACCGTTGTCCCATTATGGCACTATGGATGTATATTGTCTAACATTTTAATAATGGGTGTTTGATTAAGATAAACAATTAAAATGTACCAAATTTTCATTAAAAATGAACATTTTTAATTTTTTATAAATCCTATAATATTTTTGAATCCTTTAAAATTGGCTAACAACTGCAATACATCTTTCGTGCGTTCCTCTATAGCTACCAACAACGAAAAAATTTATTTTCTCTTTACTATTTCATAGCGCGAGCATTGACTAATCACAAAACGTACTAAGAAAAACACATCATATACCCCTATTGATAAACATAAATCATTTGATAAACTTATTATTTGACACAAAAACTAGCCATAGATAACATTCTTTTTTTTTTTTGAACGACAACTTTTATTAGAAAGCTAGCAAGGAGCTAGAACAAATACAAAGCAATCAAATAAGATTTAAGCCTAACAATCCCCCAGTAAACTTTAGATTACATCTAGAATTACTCCAAATAAAAAGAACAGAATAAACAACATCATCGAACAAAGTCTCTTTGCGCGGTTTCTTGGAAGCAAAAAGAAGCTGGTTACGGAAATTCCACAAGCACCACCAAGACACATAAAAACGCCTTCTAGGATCCCTTTAAGCTTGGAGCCCAATCGAATAGAATTAAACCACTCCAACCAGCCCGAATAAGAATCAACAGGGCTCCAAAAAACGTTCCACCATTGACATATAAGCCGAGAAATAGCTAAAGCCACGTCACAGGAAAAGAGAGAGAAAAGATGGATGGAATCTTCCGGCAAGACATAACATAATCGTACATAAAGAAGATTGCAACCTTAATACCATGTTTTTGAAAAGGTTAGACCCTAGTGTGGAGGCGATCAAGAGTGAGTTTTCCACGCGAAAACATACACCTTAATAGGAATATCTTAAATCCTCTCGTAGCAACAATCTCTATTGGAATAGAACCTCGTCCACAAAGGTCACGAGCATCTTTAACACAAAAGTCCCCACCCCCGTTCAAGTCCCAAGCCCATCTATCATCTACATTAGAAAGAACCTTCGACCTAAAAAAAGACCTAAACAAATCCCAGAAGGTTTTTCGAGAGGCAGCTTTGAGTTTTTCCACACCTCCCTAAACCCTTGACCATGCGACGAAAAGAGCAATCGATCTCGCCTTGCATTTTAAAACCGCCAACTGAACATTCTTTGTTGTTCTCCAGGAGCGTACAACCTAGAAAAGCTCATTAAAGAACCTCACACCTAACCAAAGGATCTTGCCCAAAGCTGAGTTTTGCATACAGAACAACACGACGCTTACAAGGAGAATAGAAAGTCTATCTGAAGTTTTAAAGCCTGAAACTTCCCGAATAATAGACAAACCAATTCGAACAATGGAAAGAAGAGCGGAATATTCTGGAAAGAAGAACCATGCATGGCTGAAATGAAACGAAACCACAACGAATTATCATGAGAAAGAAATCTCCACACCCATCTGAAAAGAAGCGCACGATTAAGGGCATAAAAACTGGAGACACCTAAACCTCCATATTTCTTAGAAGCGAGCACTTTCGTCCACTTAACCCACGAAATCTTCCTATCGACACCTTGAACACCATTAAAAAAATTACGACGTAAAGATTCCATCTCATGTAACACGGTCTTCGGCACCTTGTATAAAGACATAGGGTAGATGGGAGTAGAGCCTAAAACCGCCTTTAGTAACGTGAGACGACCTCCTATGGAGAGGGTATTAATCTTCCACTTCGAAAGCCTAGACTTAATCTTACCAACCATATCATCCCAAGCATTGATCTTAGACATATTACCTCCAACCATAACCCCTAAGTATTTGAAAGGGGCTTTCATGACCGAACAACCAATGGAGGCAGCCGCTTCATTAACTAAACTGCCGGTGACACCCACTCCTAGAAGATTGCTTTTCTGAAGATTAATCTTCAACCCCGACGCCAACGAGAAACAATGGAGCATTTGAATAATACTCCTTAAGTTACTATCCGTCCACTCACCAATAAATACCGCATCGTCCGCATAAAAAAGATGAGAAATCGAGAGAGCAGAATCAATTTTAATACCAGTGAATATACCAGCCTCGACAGTTCTAGAAACCGACAAATGGAGCGATTCCATAACAAGAATGAAGAGGTAAGGAGCCAAAGGATCCCCTTGTTTCAGACCGCAATGAAATTGAAATTCTGAAGTAGGACTTCCATTAACAAGAACAGAAGCCATACCTGAGATTAAACTTCCTTTTATCCAAGAGCGCCATTTAACACCGAAACCAAAAGAAAAAAGAACATCATCCAGGTAATCCCACCGAACTGAGTCGTAAGCTTTGGCAAAATCAACTTTGAAAACCATGGCTTGCTGCTTTTTATGCCTACACCAAGAGAGTAACTCATTTATAATAAACGGCCCATCAAGAATCTGACGGTTAGGGAGAAATGCGGTCTGAACATCTGAAATAAGGTCCGAAATAACCGAAGACAAACGAATAGCAAGAATTTTTGTCACAACTTTATATAGACTCCCGATTAAGCTAATAGGCCGAAAATCACTCACGGTCTTGGGATCCTGACTTTTCGGAATCAAAGTGATAAAAGAAGCATTACAACCTTTAGCAAAAGAGTTATGCCTGAAAAACCACTCTACCGCGACGCACATATCTGGCCCAATGGAATCCCAATATTTGCGAAAGAATTCAAAAGTGAACCCGTCCGGCCCAGGCGATTTATTTTCGCCACAACTCCATACAGCTTTGCGAATTTCATCAGAGGACACCGGTTTTTCCAGATCAGAAATCTGGTCAGCAGTGAGGCGAGACGGGAACCTGAAATTCAGCCGACAACGACTCACGCCCGTGTCTTGGAACCTATTAGCAAAGTGAGAACGGAATTCTTCTTTAACACGATTAGGCTCATCAACCCATTCTCCATCAACCATAACGCCCTTGACTGATAAGTGAACGCGCTTACGATTAACAATACCATGAAAAAATTTGGAGTTCTCATCACCCTCAACAGCCCACTGAATCTTAGCCTTCTGCATTTGGTCACGAACAGCATTGGACTTGATATCTTGCATTTGTTTCGTCAACTCCATCCGGGAAAGAAGCATCTCATCAGACACTCCACCTTGATCTAAAATATGATCAATACCACAAAATTTCTCTTGAATATCAATTAACCTTCCCGACTGTTTTCGTTTATGAACAGCCACCCATGATCGAATTTCCTTTTTCAGCATTTGCAATTTCTTTTTGAACCGGACCATACCATTAGAATCCTCAAGAACAAATGAATTCCAAGCAGTCCTGACCATATCGTCAAACCCATGGAAGGAAAACCAAGAATGATACAACCTAAAGGGGGTTGCACCATAATCTGTAACCATCTCACGAAGCAAAATCGGTCGGTGATCCGACAGATTCTTATCAAGACATAAAGCTGAAATATGCGGAAATAAAGAAAGAAAACCTTCCGAAACCAAGAACCGATCCAACTTACTCATTTTTGCAGCTGACGGATGAGACCAAGTGAACGAATAACCTTCCAACTGAATCTCCACAAGCCCCGCGTTGGAAATAAAGCTATTGAACTCGTTAGCCCCATGCACATTAAAAACAGAACCCAGCCTTTCTCTCTCGAAACGGACTTCATTAAAATCTCCCGTAACCAAAACCTCTCCATTCCACCGAGATAAAAGACCCGTAATATAACTCCACAAGAGACGTTTATCAGTAGCGGATTGAGGGGCATACACAGATACAATGAGCAACTTGGTGTTATTTGGAACCCAAGTCCCATATAAAACAACAAAGTTATCAGAGATAATATGTTGATCTTTACGAAACATAAGCGGATCCCATAAACATAAAATACCCCCTGAATTACCAAGGGCCTCACTAAAAACATGATCAAAACTACTATTACCCCACAAAATTTTAGCCTCCATAGCAGAAATGTTTTCCATTTTAGTTTCTTGTAAAGTCAAGAAACTCACCTTATGTTTATAATTCAACTCCCTGATCCATTCCTTTTTAGCCTTGGATCCCAGGCCTTGGATATTTAAAGACAAACAATTCATTGGAAACCCTCACGATCTCCTTGCGAACCAATAATAATCTCCATATCTTTTAGGCAACCGTCCATAGAGAATCCCATAGTCTGACCTACCTTAATCATGCCGTCAAGAACTTCCAACAGAGAACCTCCCTTATGCGAACCATGAATAGGCTTGCTCCCAACAGGAGATGAATACACGTCTGCTGGTACCGTGTCCTCCATAACTCTCGAACTAAGACCAATTGACTGACATGGTGACGAATTTCTCCTTGCCGACTTACTAGTAGGTCGAACAGATGCAACATCAGGGCTATCTTGATTACAAGTTGGAATATCATTGGCAGGAGTGAAACCCGGAGGATAAGGGATACTGGTTGACGAATCCGTTGTTCTTGCTTCGTTATTACGTTTGTCAAGCAAGCCGTAAATATTGAAGGGATCAGCCGAAACCTCCTTAACTTTAGAAGGTTCACCATGATGATGCTCGACACCCTGATCTTCACCATTATCACCAAAATATGTGTCCGAAACCACTTCACTATCATTCTCGTCGCCGAGATTCAGATTATTAGCCTCTTCGTTAGCCTTAATGGACTCGTCATCCGAACACAACTCTTGCTCAGGAACTTCTTTGAAAGATGGGGACCAAACAAAAAGTTCCTTGGCACGAGCCCAAAAAACCTTCCCTTTTACGATAAGCTTGAAACTTTCCAGGATGTTCTCCGTATGGCTGGTCATAATACAAATACGTTTCCTTGCAAAAAGGTCCTCATACCCGTCTTCTAGTACAACTAATTCTCCCCATTTAGACCCAATCTTTTGAAAAGTTGAACGAGACCAAGCGTTTAAGGGAACTCCTTCAATGTCGACCCAAACTATCCGCTCTTTAGCCGCAAAATCAGATTGCGCATTACAAAGGCTGCGAAACCACGAAGCTACCCCAACATGTTCCATGAATTTCAATTTAGACTTAGAAGAATTCAGCTCAATCATAACCCACAACCCTCCTAGATAGACAATGCGAGTGTTATGAAAACCCTCATTAAACAAGAGCACCTGCAAGTTATTAATGGAAGAAAATTGGAGAACTTCACCCATGACACAATTCGCGAGATCCCTGTTCACTAGGCAAGAATCGTCTAAAACCAAAGACGGTTTCAAAATAGCTGCAAAATTAGTCCCTTTAGGTCCACCTTGATGCTGGGCAATAGGCTGCTTAAGACCTGATGCAATACCAGAGGGCGCCGACATCTCTTTCTGAGGGATAGGGGCTTTAGGCCTTTCAAACCGAGCAGGATTAGCGGATAAGTGAAAACGACCAATCCAAATAGTTTTGAGATTCTCAATAAGACGATCAAAATTGAGAACTTTGATGAAACGAACAAAAGCGAAACGCTTCCCTGCTTTAGATCTCTTGTTAGGAATGAACACATCGACCACGGTGCCATACCCACTACACACCTTCCAAAGATCCCTACTTGAGCAATCATCAGGAAAGTTAGATATGAACACCGACTTTGATATCTTGGCAGTTTGGTCAAAATTGGATTGAAGGGAGTTCTGGAAGCGAGACCCCATGGCTAAAAGCGGAAAATGAAATAAAGAAAACGGAAATGGAAAAAAAATTAGGGGAGGACAACCAAATCTAAACCCTAAGATCCCAGGATGAGAAAATCGCCTAACACACTCGATATGAGAATCATCAAATAATTGAATGATCCCAATTTCAGGGGTTATAACGAATTCAAACACCAAGGATGAAGGGGAATAGATCGGATGTTTTGGGGAGGATTTTGATCGCCGCCGCCATTGGGGAGGATTAGCTTGTTATTAAATATTTTTTTTAAAAAGACCATAGTTATATTGTTAATGAACAGATACTACTATATATTATATTAATTAAGACTCATTTTGTTAAATAATTTTTCAAAATACAATAGTTATCTTAAAAACTCTAGATGATATATTATCTCTAAATTGTTGGTATTTTTCCCATAATTGATACTTATCACTAAAGCATGACAATTTTGTTTTCAATTATAAGTCCATGTCATTGTTGAGATGGCGTACAGTCACTAAGTCATATTTATACACTCATAATTAGCCACATATATATGTTATAGATATATATGAATTTGGTTTTCGGTTTAGATTGCTAAAACCATTATCGAACCGAAAACCGAATATTTAATTCGGTTTGGTTCATTTTTAGCAAATTCGGTTCGGTTACAAATTCAGTTCAATTATTTACGATTCGGTTCGGTTTTTTGGTTTATTCGGATATCACACAAACAATGAACACCCTTAAATCAAGCTAATAATGTGTTGGTAGTTATCTGGTCTAAAAATAGATTGTTGTTATCGTAAGGGTCATTTTCGAGTATGATTTGTATGGCTTTGATTACTCTTCAGATTTCATCATTTTTCTTTCGTATCATATTAATTAATTTTAAAAAGACTCATTTTGTTAAATATTTTTCAAAATACAATAGTTATCTTAAAAACCTTAGATGATATATTATGCCTACATTATTGGTATTTTTTCTATAATTGATACTTATCACTAAAGCATGACAATTTTGTTTTCAATTATAAATCCATGTCATCGTTGAGGTGGCGTACAGTCACTAAACTTAGGCAACACGTAAATAGGAGATGGTAACTGAAAACACTTGTGTCCAATGAAGAAATAACCATTTTATTCATAAACAACTTTAAGTACTTAATTCCATAAGTAGAAAGAGTGTGATATCAATCAAGTAACCAGGTTTGTAATTAGTGTGTAAACGAGTTTGAAATTCGGTAACGTAAACGAGTTTGTAAACGAGCATGTTTCTCACCCCAAAAGATAATAAAACATTTATTCAAAACAAGTAAAATGTGGGGCTATGAACTCACCTTGATGTTGCAGAGCAACTAGCAGAAATGCAAATAATAAGCACAGCACAAACGGAGAACGGAACGGCTTGACCAAGAAGTTGCAGCTTAACTTAACGGTTATATCCTATTAGCTTAGGATGATGAATTTGGGGTTTACCGATGGATGAGTACATCAACGCGACTCGTTGATAAGGGATTTGGGTTTCAGGTTGGATGGGTTTGGTGGTTGGTTAAATAAAATAAATCAAAAACAAAATGCAAGGTATGTAATATATTCCGTATATATTACATATGAGAAAAAGAAACAATTATATAATTCATATGGTGAATTATATAATAAGGACAAACAACCAAAAGAATACGTCGCAATATATAATACTTTACAAGTATTATATAAAGAATGTGATAAAAATAATTAAACAAAATAATTCGACACATCTTAGGAAATCACCACTTAGATAAATAAAAGTTATTGTATAAAAGTGAGCTTGCGTTTTAAAGTTACGTATCAAGTAAACGAGGTTTCTAAAGTTTTTACAAAAGAAATGACTTTATTTTCTAGTCGGGAATTTATAAAATAATATTTTATAAATTAATATTTCGTTTTCTTACCGGGTTGTAATTGAAATAGTTGTCTTGTTAGTAAAGTATAGCTTTTGTTCATTTATCGGTTCATCGTATCATTAAAATTAAATAATCTTAAAACTATATATAACTTTATCATTTGATCGGGTTTCTAAAATGATATAAACTTTAATGAAATTTACTAAGTATAATAATTTTTAGAAATTCCGGCATGACTTTGCCGTTTATACGACGTTTCCATTTTTACCAAAACCAATGTTTTCCCTACTTTTAATCAATCCATGTTACAAATTACTCGCGTTATTCTATACATATCTTAACGAAAACAAATAGCATAAAATAAGTAAAACCAAACACTCCGTTTGGCTGCTGTTAAACAGCGTGCCAAACGCACCCCTAAGTGTCGTTAAACCCAGAACCAAACACTCCGTTACTGTTGTAAAACAAAAATCCAAACACACCCTTGGGGCCATAAGACGCAGAAACAAACGCCCCTTAGGGGCTGTTATACGCAAACCCAAACGCACCCTTAACGGGTTAAAACCCAGAAACAAACACCCCTATACGGCTGAACCAAACAGCCCGGTTTGGCAGTAGAACGCATAACCAAACACCCCTATTCGGGGTTGTTAATACACACAAACAAACACACCCTTTATGGCCAGATTCGCTCAACATACACCCTATTCGGGTCTGTTTCACAGCGAAACAAACACCCCTATATGTGGGCGTGTTTTTCAGCCGGGTATACCAACGAAACCATAAGCCGAAACTATCAATAAGCACAACAAACACAACCATCTAAACTTGAAGGATATGGGGGCGAAGTGATGGTGACGTCGTGATGGTGACGACGACGAGGAGATGAAGGAGTGTGATAGCAGCGGCTGTTGCCGCAGTCGGTGGTGGGGTGGAGATGCTGTGTCGGATCTGGTGGGGAGGTGACGAGAGGGGGATGGTGATGGATGGCGATGATGAGGCGGTTGTGGGGCGACTAGGAACGTGGCGCAGCAGCAAGGTGGTGGCGTAGAGTAGTGTATCGGGTGGCAGAGATGGCGACTAGAGGTGAATATGGTTGTGGTCGGAAAAGTTTTCCGATGGCCGAAATACGCCATAGCGGCGCCGGAAATTATGAGGGAGGAGAGGAGTGTGTGTGGGAGGCTAGTTATAAATGAGTTAACCCTAACTCATTATCTATATATAATATAAACTCTAAAATTAAAGTGTCAAGAGTATAATAGATTAGGGTAGGTTTTATAAATATCGTCACAGGGAGGCCGGAGAAAGAGGGCGGCACCGGAAACCTAAATGGGGAGGGGAGTGTGTGTGAGACAAATGATAAAAATGATTAAAACCCTAGTGAGTTATACTTATATACTAGGAAGGGGTTTTTTTTTTAAATGTGTCAAGTGTAGGATACTTTAGGGTAGGTTTTATAAATATCTCCCCAGGGACCAAAAGTGTAACTTTTGTTAAGCATTGGTTCGGGACTCGTTTGGGCTAGTTAACATTTGATTCAAAATAAGAAAGTTGCGCCGTTGTTTTCCAAATGATTTTTCCTGTAAAAATGAGTATTTACATGACTATAATATTTTAAATATTTTTATAAAATATATTTAAAATCATTATTATTTATTTGGTACCATTGGGTGTCACGGGCATGCTTTGTCCGTAAAAATTAAAAACTTTGACTCGAATATTCGCGTTTTAAATAAACACTTTTGAATAAAATACTAAATAATTTATTTAATATTTTTAAAATAAAAAGTGATAACTAAATATAAATTTAATTATTTTTGTGTTGGTACGCATTGTGTGCGGTGTTCAAAACTTACGAGATGTTCTCGTTTTCAAGTTAAGTGATATTAAAAATCAAATCTATAAACGACAAATATGTTTTATTATTTAAATATGTTTCAAAAATTTACCGTCTACGCGGTAGTCGTTTTTATGTGACCGTAAAAGGTCAGAAAGTCAAAAAGTCAAGTCGGACCCAAAAAGTCAAAGGGTAAAATAGTCATTTAAAATATTAAAAATTGCGGGTTGTGACATGTAAGACACAACCTAATTCTCACTCAAACAAGAAACTCCTTTTTGAATATTTTTATGATGATCAACCGAATTAGGGTTTTATCTTTGTTCTTTGACATATAACACCTTGTAGATCCTAGATATCAAGAGTAACCTGCTCTGATACCACATGTTGGATCGATTTAAGCTCAGATTGGTTAGATCTTTTATATCTAGGATGAACAATAACAATGATTGATAACACGCAACAGAATAATAAAGAACACAATCAAAGTTATCACAAGATTTTCTTTATTGAACGTTTCCCTATTACCCTAACTATAATTTAGGGCTACACCAACTAACTATGGTGTACTATTTGACTCTCATCAGTTGACTTACTATCTAACTATCTAGACTCTCACTGGGAGAGTTCTATGTATTCATGGATATCTCAAACCATATGCCTGATAATCTCTTTATATAGAGAGATTTCTAGGCTTACATAAGAAGATAAGAACAAATAATATCTTTTAAAGATTTAAGAATATCTTCTGTATCTTCTGTATCTTTATCATTATAAAGAGATCTTATGATATCTTCATCTTTATCTTCATGTGCTCCACCAGCTTGAAGATTTCTTTTATTACAATTTTAGTCCTTTTGTTTCATTCTTTTATTCACTTTGTCTCATCAAATCAAGAATCCCAACAATCTTCCCCTATTTGATGATGACAAAACAAACAAAGTCGTGTACGAACTTCATCATAAAGCCAAAGCTTCCCCTGAAGTTGAGATGTAATCATCTCCCTGAATGAAACAAAATCAAGATCTCCTTGAACATGTCACCACACATAAATAAGCTGCAAATCAATAAACCTGTAATCTTCTTCCCCTTTTTGTCTTCATCCAATAGGGGTCTTCTGTAGATATGCAACTTGGATCATAACAGCTACAAACCATATAACACAACTACTAATCCAGCCTTCTAATACTCAAAATATCCTCCATGAAGCATAATACAAAAAATGACTTTGAGCAGTAGAAATATAAACTAGCAGTAGTAATAAATGACTAGCAGTAGTAACGAAACACTTCCCCTCAAGTGGTGCATGTAGATAGTTAAACATTTAATCAATAAGCTTCCCCTGAAACCCATATGTTTACCATCTCTTGAATCTCGAACGCTGTAGGCTCTATGTAGTGATCATTGATGAAGAAAACTGAGTATAACGAATTTGATGAATAAGTTTAATCTCCCAAACTTGTGTCTTATGTCTTGCACTATCCACGTGACGTCGAACATATAAATAAATCTGTGAAATATAAGTAGACCGCAACCTCTTGAAAAAAACCTCATCTTCTATGAGACACATACTAAGTGATAGCAAATATGAGCATTAAGCACCATAAGAAAAATCACACACTTTTGCTAGATTTTGACAAGTCTTCATCACACCATTGTAAGCACGAACAAGTTATCTTTAAAGTCGATGTCCTGTCATAAACACGACTTTAAGATATGATAAGACACGTACCTATGAAACTCAACTACAACATCAAGTAAGTGATAATTAATCTTCTTCGTAATCACATATTCAATAAACCTCCAAAAACGAGCCATAAAATCAATAAGAATAAACTATTTGAAAAATAGTTCTGTCCAAGATCCAAATCCATCCAAAAACAAAACAACGTGTATTACCCGATATCGTACAAAGCTAGCGATACTAAATGCTTTATCTCGGATGCCACTAGCAGTACAAATTCTTTCTCGGACGACAAAGGCAGTACAAACATAAACTTGAACAGTACTAATCTTTTCTTGAGCAATCATGTATAAAATACTTGAACAATACTAATATTCTTTTGCATACGAATCCATATGCATGAACAACACAATAGTATTAATATATGTTGGAGCCCAAACAACAATTATAATAATCCTTGTGCCACTTGCTCTCTTGGCTGTATTAAAACATATAAGCTGTATAGCATCTCCATATACCAAAATAATCCACGCAACTTTCAAACAATAAAAACCACACACTTGAACCAATAGCATCATAAAGTGTTCAAACAGTTTTAACTATGTATCCAACAGTAGTAATATCTCACATTATCAACATTAAAATAATTCTTGAGCACAAACAGTTGCCTTGAACAACACAAATACACAAAGTCAATAGCAGCATTATTCCATACGTTGAGCCCATTAGCAGCAGTATTAATATTATACTCCATATATCTTCATGAATTCATTCAAAAAACATACGATTGTTTCCTTTTCTGATCAACAAGAAAAAAAATCAACAACCCTAGATTAAGGTTTTATTAGACACGTATAGCAATAACATAAAATCAATTGATTTCGTGTCTTTTGTCCATCTTCTTAATCAGATCTAGGGTTTGTAGGAAAACCCTAGTTTCACCAAATCATCATGTACCAAAGATCCAGAAACACGAACCTTTTTGTTTAAGAATACGGCACCTAAAAAACCTTGTACTCCTAGATATCAAGAGCAACCCGCTCTGATACCACATGTTGAGAATCGATTTGCTCATCTAGGATAATAATAACAATGATTGATAACACGCAGCGGAATAATAAAGAACACAATCAAAGTTATCACAAGGTTTTCTTTATTGAACGTTTCCCTATTACCCCAATTATAATTTGGGGCTACACCAACTAACTATGGTGTACTATTCGACTCTCATCAATCGACTTGCTATCTAACTATCTAGACTCTCATTGGGAGAGCTCTAGTTTTCTATGGATGGATATCTAAACCATATGCTTGATAATCTCTTTATATAGAGAGATATCAAGGCTTACAATAGAAGATAAGAACAAACAATATATTTAAAACATTTAAGAATATCTTCTAATATCTTCTATATCTTTATCATTATAAGGAGATCTTTTGATATCTTCATCTTTATCTTCATATTCTCCACCAGCTTGAAGATTTATGTAATTACAGTTTTAGTCCTTTTGTTTCATTCTTATATTAATTTTGTCTCATCAAATCTAGAATCCCAACAAGGAAGCAACAAAGCAAGCATCAGCAAGGCAGAAAAGCCCGACCAAACTAAAAAAGATAAAGGATGCGCCATATTCATGGTCCAATCCTGGGGAAGGAATCTCCGCCCGCGGTCAGGAGCCAACTTACCTCCCCAAATGAATATATTTTCCCCTCCACTTACTAATGCCAACCTTGAAGACTATCCCATAGTCATTTGTGAAGAGATTGGAGGACACGACATCCACAGGATGTACTTGGATGGCGAAAGTTCCTCAAAAATTCTATACGAGCATTGTTCCTAAGATTATAGCCGGAGGTAAGAAGTAGACTGGTTCTAGTCATCATACCACTGATCGAATTCTCAGGAGAATTCTCTTGGCCTTTAGGGCAGATACTCCTGCGGGTAGTCCTGGGGAAGTATCCCTACTAAGCAGCAATATGGATGAATTTTTTAGTTGTTAGGTCACCCTCACAATACAAAGAAATTTTAGGGAGACTAAGGATACGCGCTTTGGGTGCAGTCCCATCCACCGCACATGGCATGATGAAGTTTCTGACAAGGGCAGGAGTAGCCACAATTTTTAGTGAAAGAGCCAAACCAGTAGAGATCTAGATGGTGCATCAACCGGCCGCCCCTCTTCAACAAGCAGAAAACATTAAGGTTGCGATACACCTAGAGTATCTAGAGGAATCAATCATACTAGGAGGAGGCCTAATTGATAAAGGAAAGAAGGCCATGTGTGAAGTGCTAAAAGCCAACTTAGACGTGGTCGCTTGGAAACCGACGGATATGATTAGAGTGCCCAGGACACTAGATGAACACAAACTGGGGGTGAAGGAAGGAACCCCTAAAGTCAGACAAAAGAAGCGAGGTCAAGCACTAGAAAAAAGCAAGGTAGTGAATGAGGAAGTGCAAAAGCTTGTGGAGGCCAGATAATGCGAGAAGTCACATATCACAGCTGGATCTCGAATCCGGTGCTGGTTAAAAAGCATGACGGGAGTTGGAGGATGTGTTTAGACTTCACCGACCTTAACAAAGCATGCCCTAATGATTGTTATCCCTTGCCAGAAATCAATTGGAAAGTAGAGTCACTATGTGGATACCTAATAAAATGTTTCTTAGATTCTTATAAGGGGTACCACTAAACCCAAATGGCCAAAGAGGACGAAGAAAAAATATGATTTCCATACCAGCCAAGGTGTATTATGCTACACCAAGATGCCTTTTAGGCTAAAAAACGCAGGTGCCACTTACAAGCGGCTGGTTGACAAAGCTTTTGATTAAAAAATTGGAAGAAACTTAGAAGTTTATGTAGATTACTTGGTCATCAAAAGCTATAGCGAGCAAGAAGCCATAAGAGATATTGAAGAAACATTTCTCACGTTAAGGAAAATAAACATGAAATTAAACCCCAAAAACTGTACGTTCAGGGCAGAAGAAGGAATGTTTATGGGACACACCATAATCAAAGATGGGATCCAAGCTTGCGGTGAAAAAGCCAAGGCCATAATTGACATGCCATCCCCCAGAACACTGAAAGATGTACAAATTGTGAACATGAAACTTGCAAGACTCAACAGATTCCTATTAAAGGCGGCTTAAAAATCGCTATCGTTTTTCAAAACCTTAAAACGATGCATTATAAAGAGCGACTTTGCTTGGACAGAAGAGGCGAAGAAGGCTCTGAAGGAAATGAAGAAGCAAATGGTGAAACTTCCAACCTTACCTGCTCCCATCAAAGGAGAGACGTTGATAATATACTTGTTAGTGGCCAAAGAAGCAATTAGTGTTGTCTTACATGCGGAAAGAGGCGACAAAGAAATGCCAGTGTATTTTGTAGGGCAGAAATTACAACTGCCAGAAGTTATTTATCCACCTAGGGAAAAGTTGGATTTAGCCATTATTCATACAACAAGAAGGTTAAGGAGATACTTCCAAGCTCACCCAATTGCGGTCGTTACTGATCAACCCATAAAGCAAGTTTTATCAAAGGCGAAAAACTTAGGAAGGTTAGAAAAGTGGGCCATAGAGCTAGGCGAGCACGACATAAGCTACCGACCCCGTGCCTCAATCCGAGGCCAAGTTCTAGCCTATCTTAGCTGAAGTACTGGCCGAAAAGACAAACCTAGCCGAGGAACCAGTGAAAGAAACAGAAGAAGTAGTTACCAACACTTGGAAATTGTTCACGAACAACTCGTCAAATGAAGGCGGCTCTGGTGCCGAAGGTATTGAGTTCACTTATGCTTTACGCTTTAAATTTAATGCGTCAAATAATGAAGCAGATTATGAAGCACTCTTGGCCAGACTAAGAATCACAGAAAGTATGGGTGTCAAGCACATAGGTGCATTTATGGACTCAAAGCTCGTAGCAAACCAAATTAATAATCTCTTTCAAGCAAAAGAATATTCTATGAAGCTGTACTTATGAAAGGCAAAAGAGTTAATAGCATATTTTGGAATATTTTCTATCACACAAGTACCAAGAAACCGAAATAAACAGGCCAACGTTCTAAGCAAGATGGCCTCTGTAAGTTTTGCTCACTTAACAAAAAGGGTACTAGTAGAGGTACTATCGTGCAAGTCAACAAAAGGGATGGAGGTGATGGCGATGTAGAAGAAGAGGGCAACACATGGTTTATTCCATTTAAGGAATACTTGGAACATGCCACACTCCTAGATGGAAAAGGAAAGGCACGACGATTAAAAGCAAGAGCAAATCAATATGTTGTGCTTGAATGGGTGATATACCAAAGATCATTTCTAGGACCTTGGCTAAGGTGTGTCGGTCTGGAACAAGATGAATATGTGATCAGAGAGATACATGAGGGGTCTTGTAGCATGCACTTAGGCCCCTGGTCAATCGTCACAAAAGCAATGCAACTCGGATAATGCTGGCTAACAATGCATACATATGCTAGGATGGTGATAAGGATATGTCAAGAATGCTAGGTGCACATGCCTGTGCCACGTCTACCTAAGGCAAAGCTAAAGCCAATCAAACCCTCGTCGCCATTCCACAAGTGAGGAATAGACATCTGTGGACCATTCCCTGAAGCAACAGGCAAGGTCAAGTTCCTAATTATTCCATAGACTACTTCACAAAGTAGGTGGAGATAAAGCCAGTTGCTACAATCACTAGAAAGGAGACATCATTTCTGACGATGGGAAGTAGTTCCGTGACGACCCATTCAAAACATGGCGCGAGAAGTTAAACTTAACCCAACACTTTGTTTTTGTCAAACACCCTCAAAGTAATGGCTTGGTGGAATAGGCGTACAGAAGTTTGGGTGAAGGCATAAAGGCCTGGCTAGGAAAGGAAAACAAAGATTGGATTGAAGAACTTCCTCATGTTTTATGGGCTCATTGGACCATCATTAAATCAAGCAATAGGAATACTCCATTTTCACTAACCTATGGCACAGCAACAGTAATATTGGTGGAAATTAGAATGCCATCCCTCGGATGCTATATGGTTGAAAAAACAAAAATGACGAAGGGCTGCTCCTGAGTCTAGATCTTTTAGAAAAAGAGAGAGCTAGCAGCCATTGCCAAAGAGAAGCATAAAGGAAAATGGATAAGAATTACAATTCTAAGGTCAGGAGCACTATTCTAAAGCATGGAGATCTTGTGTACCAGAGTAATGAAGCTAGTAAGAAGGAAGATACTTAAAAATTGTGACCGAAATGGGAAGGCCCATACGATATCATGGAAACATTAAGAGATAGGGCTTACAAACTCTGAGATCAGGAAGGGGTGACACTCCCAATAACATGGAACATTTCCGACCTCAAAATATGCTACATATAAGTTAAGTAATTGCAACCCGGTACTCATTTTACGCCGGCACTAGCTATAGCTAATGACAGAGACCGGCTATAGCAGTTTTTATTTACAATCTATTGTAACAAATTATCTAGTTATTTATAAATATTAAAGCGGTAGTCCGATCAACTTCGTAATTTTCCCAAGCCAATTGTCTTATTTACTTTTCACATACAATTGTCATCATAACTCTAACTATGCATAATGTACGAACAACTAAAGTTCAAAACTTACATATCTCCAGATACAAAATACACTTAAAAAATTTCAAGTATCGTGAGGATGATCAACCAATTGACTCACACGGGGTACATGCAAAGACCAGCCCCGTACGGACCTATAGCCTAACAATTAATCCTACCTACGGAATTTCAATCTGCAAAGGAAATAACTTATGTAAACTTCTAAACATAAACATAAAATACAACAATAAAGATGTACAAAAACACACTTGTATTAATGAGACCCGCTCATACTTGTGCGAATCTAACAAAAATTACAAACCGATTATAACTGCGCGGCACAAGTTACAAAGATGGTACATACAAATAAGCTACTGAAAAGGACTATGTTTGGGAATTGTTAGGATAGAGGCACCAGAAGATAAAGCACCAGATGTAGAAGAAAGGGAAGAAGAAGAAGCGGGGTCATGCACGGTCCTAGTCAATACTTGGGCATCTAACTCAACGGTCTCAGCCTCTTCCATCGGGGTCGACTTTA
>BQNB010015528.1:9578-32625 GCA_026074375.1 Tanacetum coccineum
AAACACGTTTATAAATCATGTAAGTAAGTAGTGTACGCAAGTAGTGTATGAACATTAAAAGTTTTATGTGATGCAATATTTGTAAAAACGGTTATAGTCCAGGTAAAAATATATGACATGGTTCTCTATAACCTTGGGTCTGATACCAATCTGTAACACCCCCCAAATATATAGCCGTGAAATGGTAACCGAGGGTATTACTTCATAATACCATAGCACAAGATATAAGAGAACAACTTCTAAATGAGTCGTTTGAAAGGTAACCTCGTTGATTTGATTGAAATAAATAAGTTATAACATTTGTCCCAATGATTTGCATCAAAATGAAAGACTTAAATTAGTACAACGAGGAATGATAATTTGTATGCATAAAGAAATCTATGAATGTATTCTTGAAAAGTTTTGACTCCAATGCACATCAAGAACGTCATGCAGCTTATTCACCTAAGAAATACATGCTTAAAAGTGTCAACATAAAGTTGGTGAGTTCATAGGTTTATGTATGTATAAATGTAGGACCGCAAGAGTTCAACATGTGAAATAATGTAACACATACAAAATCCCAAAATGTAGTTACGATTGCACTAAGCTTATGACACTGAAACTACAACTATGTATGTGTGCATATTTATGCAATAATGTACCCGTGTAGATGTCCAACCCGCAACATTTAAAATTCGATATGGTATACGTCTGTTAGTTCGGTCGTCCGAAGCTAGTAAGCATGACTTACCCGAACGGGGATGTCAATCCTAAATAGATCTATTTATAACACACGCGCTTACATAAAGTAATTAATAGTTCATGATTACTGGGCATAATGGGTTATCGCTACTTAGGCAACTCGTAATATATTTAAAAGAGTACTTGCGTCCAAATGTAAAACAAGGCATGTATCTCACCCCGCGATTTGTAAAGTATTGTTAAACAAGTAAAGTGGGGCTATAAAATCACCTTAAGTGATGGAATTGATTTTTAGAAAAATCAACTAGGAATGTCATTGCAAAGGACCGAGCAAAGTAAAAAATAATGGAAAAACAAACAAAAAAGAAACGGGTTATGCAACCAATTTAATTATTGGTCGATTTAGAATAACATAATCCAAATAAATTAAAACGATGCATTTTATATCGTTATATCACCACTTAATAGTTTTAGTTTTAGTTTATTTATCAAAATAGTGATTACGTTATGTTTACCACTTAATTCTCAAGTATATACGTTTGTAATATATTCTAATAGCCATAAATTTGATTATTGTCTATTACGCTCAATTTACCACTTTTATTATTTTTATAACGACAATATATATATATATATATATATATAGTTATATAAAATAATATAATGACTACCTAACATAATAAAAATAATATTTATAAATTTTAAACCGCTATTAATATTATATAAGTTATGCTAATATTATTCCTAAGGTTTTATAGTCAAATGTCCAAAAACCCCAAATTTAACTATTCCTAACAGCATTCTTACTTGTTAAATAGTGTATAGGGAAATCTCATTCATTGACCTCAAAAATATTCCAAGTTTGAATTAAGAATAACTCCCTCCTTTTACCCTTTCGGGCTTTCAAAACTCTCAGTTTGCATTTACCAAAAAAAAATCATTCCGAGCAAGTGTATAATTTATAAAAAAAAATTTTTTAACACCCTATAAGCCGGTCAATAGACGCTGAAAGGGGTCAAAATTAGGAAAACCAATTCTGCCAGATTATATAAAAAAACTGCAATTGCCGGAATTGTTTCAAATTTTGTTTTTGGACCTAACTCTACGTTTACATCCGTCTTTTGCGAGTTCTTTAAAGTCCACGGATTCTTATTAAAGATGTTCCTAACTATTTTTAAAGTTTTTAACTCGTCAAAAAAATCCAATACCGATTCTGTTTAAAATAACCGGCCTGTAAAGAGGATGTTTGTATACACATAAACTAAAATTTTAACTTTATTTTACCCAACAATACCTCTAATCCTAATACACTTCAACCTCATTCCCAAAATAAACAACATACCAACAAACCTAATCCCATCTAACTCCTTCACAACATTTGGACTAAATAAATTAAAAGAAAAATATGAAGTAATAATTATTATATAACAAAACTACAGAAAAACATAAAAAAAATCTAAAACACATAAACAAAAAAGTTATTAGAAACAATTAATTTAACAACAAGATTAATAATTTAACTAGCACTTGTAATATACTAAAATAAATATTTTTTTTCAAAAGCTCCAACATGTTTAATACTGAAAACACTATTTTACTATTCAGGTTAGGAACATACATTTGTAAAAAGTGTGCAGGAATTTTCATGTCATTGTTCGGAAAATAGCTCATGTTTGATTAAGAATAACTCTTCCGTTTTACACTTTCGGGCTTCAAAACTCGCGATATTTTATTGAAAAATCATTCTGAGTAAGTTTCTAGTTTTATACTTAAGCTGGTTCGGATTTGAAAGGGGTCAAAATTACAAACACTGTTTCTGCCAGATTATATAGAAAAACTGCATTTGCCGGTATTGTTTCAAATCTTGTTTTGACCATAACTTCTTCGTTTTATGTCCGTTTTTAAGTTCTTTATATGCCCGGAATTGTATTGAGACGTACTAACATATTTTTAAGGTTTTAACTCGTCAAAAAATTCCCTATCCTACTGTTTAGAATCTGCTGCCCTTAGGGGTATTTTGTACACTTCAAAACTATGATTTTAACCTCATTTTTACAAAACAACCTTTAATCTAACCACTTCAACCTCTTACACAATCAACAAATCCAAACTAACCTAATCCCATCCAAACACTTCACAATATAATGAAATGACGAATAAAATCAAATAAGCTAGATTATAAATAACAAACTTGACAACATGTTTAATAATCATATGTAAGTGTTGTTCTTGATTTCTTTGCAAATATTTATGAAAGTTTACTAGTTGGTGATATAACATGTAATCAAGATATTTATGTGCAAAAGTAAATACTGTAAGTATGGAATCATGTATAAACATAATCAAGATGTATAAAAATCACAAGAGAAGATAGAGTATGCTTACAAAGCTTATGAACACAGAATGAAACCTAGGCTTTGATTTTTAACCCAAAAACCTTATAAAACTCAACTTGAATTTCTGGAAACCCTAACTTAAATCTTGAAACCCAAACTTGAAAACACCTTAGAACACCTTAGATATTAACCTTGAACACACTAGATTGTTTGAAATATCAAGAAAATGGAAAACAAATAGATTGTTACGGCTTACTTTTAAGCTGCGGGTTTTGAGAGAAAAGGAAGAGACTTGTGTGTTTTTTGAAGTTATCAAATGATATGTAGAATGTGAAGTGTATGTATAAGATATATATCACTAGCCTTAGAAGATATTTTTAAGACAAGAAAACAAAATCAATAAAAGAGGAGGGCGAGGGTGGTTCATGTGTAAGAGATTGGAGAGAGGGTGTGGGTTTATAAGAAGGTTAGATGAGAGTTGGTTGATTTGAGTACTAGCTACACTTGAAAGTCTTGGAATATATTTTGGTAATAGTGTATAAACTAGTAAGTTGTAAAATATTATGTATGTATGTATGTAGACGATTATATATGTTTGTGGGGGACGGAAATGTTTAATTTTTGTTAAGGTATAAATATTGTGGGTATTGATAAAGGTGGTATAGTTTACATGCATGCATGAAAGTCCATAACGCGAAACGTAAATGTTTTACGTAACATATAAAAATAAAATACAAAAAGTTATAAAATATATCTAGTGTTCAACTTCCCCCGTTTGCCAAAACGGATAACCCCTTTCCAAGGTGATACCTTTGACATGACTTGGTCTCCCACTTGAAATTCTAAAGGCTTACGCCTTACATCGGCGTAAATCTTCTGACGAACACGCGTGACATGAATTATGCTTTTAATTTGTATGATCTTCTTCGTAGTTTCATGAACGATTTCTTGGCTAGCGAGCTGAACATCTCCGACCTCGGCCCAGCAAACAGGTGATCGACACTTGCGACCATATAGTGCTTCAAATAGTGCAACCTTGATGCTAGTATGATAACTGTTGTTGTATGAGAACTTCACTAGCGGTAAATGCTTATCCCAACCATTTCTAAAAACTATTACACAGGCGCGCAACATATCTCGAAGAGTTTGAATAGTTTTCTCGCTTTGCACATCAGTCTGCGGATGGTAAGCCGTACTCATATCCAAACGAGTACCCAAAGCTTTCTGGAGCGACTGCCAGAAATGTGATGTAAATCTGCCATCACTGTCACACCCCATCAGTGGTAGAAACACGGGATGCGACGATACCGTTCATCGCACAAGATACAAGATCATACAATTTACAATGTACAAAGAAAAGAAATTTGATTTTACAAGTTAAGACTTGACAATAAAATAATAAAAAAACCATGTTGACCCAATCCCCTTGGGTTTACATATTTGATCTTCCAACATCATTCACATACCTTTTATTGACACACCTGAAAATGATACTCGAAAACGTCAACAATAATGTTGGTGAGCTCGTAGGTTTGAACTTAAACCAAAAGTTGTGCCAATGTCTCAAAACAGTGGACAATAATGCAATATGACAGTGAATTTATGCAAACAACCCATGACTTAGCATCCTCGCTAAACATGTAACACGACCTAGCATTCTCGCTAGTCGATCACCATGCCCTAGCATCCCCACTAGTCATGAAAATAGCATATACCAATACTCTTGGAGTCGCAACTCCGATATGTCACTTACACACCTAAAGGGCCTACCAGTTAGAGTACATGCAAGTAAAATCACAACATATATTCACATAGCAGTCATAAGCACATATCTTGTCCTAAAAACAAAACCACATTTCGCACAGTTAAAAAAACAGTTCAAAACACATTTGAGTATCATTTTCCCCCGACAGAAAAGATTTAAAAAGTGGGGCTACGAGAACTCACCTTAATAGAAAATAATGCAAACTGCACAAATCTTAAACTCAATGCATAAATAATCTCAACGCAATCACACAACAGTACCCGACCACGACCTAATCATTTACGACACTTTATTAATATTTGTACAAAGTTGTCTTATTGTACAAGTGTTCGTCTTTACTCACACCAAGATTCTCAATCCCTTTACAAAAACCTCTTTCCTTATCACAAAACCTTTACTCCTTATCTCAAAACCGTTATCTCATAACAAAACCGTTATCTTTTACCAAAACCATTATCTCATAACAAAACTCTTACCCGATATTATGGTTGTGTGGTAAATTACTCAAAACGACTCAAAACACTTGGGCTATGTGTGACATCAACATCATTTATTCAAAACATCGATCACCGTCAAAATGGGAGAAACGGTCAAACAATCCAAGAAAATCTGACGAGAATTGAGTTAAGAACTCAGAAACCGAAGATAACCAATCAACATTTCCCAAAATCGATAAGATATATATATATATATATATATATATATATATATATATATATATATATATATATATATATATACAACTATTCAATACTTTTAAATAACGTAATAATATTTATTATCACTTTCGCCTTTTTATCGGGCTAACCGGATAAATATAAAGTTTTGCCATATTCTATGACGTTCACGCTCACTTAATCAACCTTAACCATTTTTATTAGTTAAAAGCCACCCTTTTTGGTACTTTAATCGTTTTGACCAAAAATATTTATTTTAAAATATTTTCTAAGTATAACATTTCCATAAAATTTCGGCATGACCCGTTCGTTTGTACAACATTTCCAAAGTTTCCAAACCTTATTATTTTTCCACAATTTTCCCACCATTATACCAAAATACCAAAAGGTCATATTTTTAACGCGTCCATCCCCAAATGTAAAAAAGTCGTCCAACTCAAATCCCTTTCTACCTTCGTAACTTGTATCAATCCATTCATCCGTTCACAAAATCCAAAACATCAATTTTCCCCACTTGAGCCCGAAAGCTCAATGATAGTTCAACACAACTTACTTCTAAGTCTAATTTAGGTCCATTAACCATTTTCTTTGCTATTGGGCCTGACGACCCATTAAGGTTTTAAGTTTAGCCCGATAATTCATCGCTGTCCAAAATCCTTTTATAATAAGTCTAATACATACACCAATAATCATTGGGCCTTAAGCCCAATAAGACTAACCAAAATAAGCCTAAAATAAAATAAGTCGAATGGCTTAACAAGCCAAAACATAAGCCGAAATCAAAATAAGTCGTGACTTAATATGTCATTAATAAGCCAAATACTAGCCGAACCCAACATAAGTCAAATATAAGCCGAAACTAAAATAAGTTATAAGCTTAATATACGAAATTACTCAAAATAAGTCACAAGACCACATGTAGTCGAAACCAAACGAGCTACAAGCTCAACCAAACCGAGACCAAATAAGTCCGAAAACCAAATAAGCCAAAACCATAAGCTCTTCATGAGCTTATTAAATAATCCGAGGCCAAGTGGGCCGACCCCACCCCTCGTCGGACCGAGAGCGAAGCCCAAAACCATACACGGTTGGGCCGAGCCCAAACCGAACTAGCTTATTTTTAAGCATCTTCCAAAATAAGCCCAAAAAATACTTTGACAAAATTATAAAAATACCACCACAACCAAAATATTCAAAATTTCAACCCTTGTTTCCTTTTGTTCGAATTTGAAGCAAAGAAACACCCCTTTTTATACACTTTTCATTTTCAAAAATTGATTTTTATGACGACCGACTTGTACAACTAGTATTAAGACACCATAATAAGCATAAAAATACAACTTAAATCAAATTTAGAAAACTTACAACTTTGGCGAGTTCGATTTGGTTTTGACACAAGAAGGAGAGACCCAAAAACCTTTTTCTATAACCCGTGTCTATCTAATATCGACCCACTATCGATCTTTTAACCCCGTGTTCTTGGTAATCTTCAAAAATTAAATGTTTCTTGTTGTTTTGGTGCTCGTCTGAAAATGAGAGGATGAGGGAGAGAGTATTTTTATTTCACTTGATTTTAAAATGAGAATGAAAGAATGTTTGAGGTTATGACAAAAGGTGCTACCATGCATGGACAATCAAGGCTAAAAATACGCCTTGTTGTCTCCTTCTTGTTACACGTCTAAAATGGAATCCTAGGGGGGTTTTGGGTTCATCATTTCATGTTGGAATTGCTTAAAAGCTCAAAGTTTGACGATTTAAAATGTTACCCAAGTTTAATTAATGTTCCCATTGCGTTTAAAATTATTTTTCCATAAATCTAGGTCATTTATACGACACATATCACCTTAATCTACTACAAAAATTCTATCTAGACGTTGCCGGCCGGGTCAGGACAAAAAACATGAATTTTTGTTTAAAACTCAACCGAACCATCCTCACAAGTGCAAAAACATTTTAAATCCCCAAAATAAGCTTTGTCAAAATCGACTTGCTCAAAATTTACACTTTAACGGTCGTTACAGTCTTTTTATCGAATATCATGAAAAATGACCGTTTTCTGACAACTTTCAAATCACACACCAGCGATTTACGTTTTAAACCAACGTTTTCAAAATCATGAATTTATTAAATAAATAAACTCATTACACACTTCCGAACCACTTAAACTTATTCTCAAATAAACTGTTGTATCGGTACGCGCTACGAGACGATTTTCGGGGATCACAGAAAAGCTTCCCGGAATTATTTAAAATACCAACAAAATACTCTGAAATGGAAAGACGAATCAAAAGTAATTCTCTCTCGAAATTCAAGACTCCTACAAAAATCTCGGTTAAACCGTAATCGTTTTACGCAATATAGTTAACTGAAGTCAACTTTTCAGCTTTCATCAGGAAAACTGACAAGGTCAGAAGACTTCAAAATACATAATTATAATATTTTATAATAAGTAACCCTGGAAAAGTTACCGGTTATCACAGTCTAACTCCCTTAAAGGAATTTCGCCTCGAAATTCAACTCAAATCATCAAATCACAACATCAATAGGAAATTCCATTCCTCGACGTATCACATTAGATCACTAGGGTTTAGTCTTATCAAGCAAGGTTTCTTCTGATTCCTCTAAAGACTAATTTTTTCCACAGTCCAATTTCTGCACTTTCTCGTGGTTCATCTACGTCCGTTCACACAATTATGATAGTCTTTCCTACTATCTCCTTAGTTTCATAATTTCTTCAAACTTAGGTCACACAGTCTTAGTTGGGTGTCTGAATACGATCCAGTCCTTGATGAGACGACTATTCTATCATATTTGGCACCGCCAAAATTTTTGATTATTCAATCAACGAGACTAACCCTACAGGGTATGTGTCCTACATAATACGACTCACACTCTACTTTCTCAAGAATGTCTACAGTTCTTTTACCAACACTCACTCAAAATCCCCAAGTAAACCCGACTTGGTCAAACACTCTAGGCTCTACCTTTCTAGGAAGACCATTTAATTGTCTAAACCTCATCATTATTTGCTTTAAACTTTTTTCCAAATCAATCCTACTTAACGAGTACCTTAAATCTCACTTCACTTGGATAGGTCAAGATACCTCTCAAAAGCTTACACAAGAGAAAGTATGATCAGGTTTCAAATTCGATCACTGCAATTCCTTCCAACTTTCCCCGTGACCATTCACGATCTCTCACCTTCCTATTAGCCTTTCTAACGAAACGGTATAATCAAACAACTCGAATATATTTCAAGTTTACATAATATACCAACTAAATCGTACACTAACCCTCATAAGGAATGGATGTCCGCCCTAACATGTGCGACTAATCGTAACATAACCACGCACGGGTAACTGTGCTCACAAACACTGATCTTATCCATCCAACGGATAATAACACAAAAATACTGCTAATCATTAATTTTTTTTCAAAATATCAAAAAACTTTCCTTCACTGTCATAAAAACGATTTCAATACAAATCATTTAACGACTAATAAGGATTAGTCATAACAACCACTACTAAAAAAAACTTTTCTAATCATAATACCGACACTAACTGACGCTACTCGGTTTAGTGATATACACAAACTACTAATCAAATCCCATACATCCTGCACATCTCCTCTGGGCTCTTTCCCTCTCCTAATACTAGCAACAATCTCAGCCAAATCTAACCGTGCACGCCTCTCCTCTGCGATCTGTAATCGCAACTCCCGGTTCTCCATCTACGTATCACCAATGGCATGCCACATAGCTGCTCTCTGTGCATCCGTATGTCCTGCCCACGACTCGAGGGCTAATACTGGTCTCCAAATTGCTCCAAAAGTTACTGCAACCCTCTCATGCTCATGCTCTAGGCTCCTAAGTTAATATCTTTGGGAGAAGATCTCATCCCTGACTGCCCCTGACCTAGTAAATAACTCCCCTATATCCTTATCATACCTCTCAAACATAGTAGGTGATAGCTCCCCTAATCGTACCGTATGATCATGACTCATTCCTCCCAGCATCTCAACCTGGGCTCCCAACTTAGTCAAAAATCCCTCAAATTCAGCCGTAGCGGTGAAGCTACTTGCGATAGAACGGTCAGTGGTATCATGGGTGATGAAATAGGTGAAGGAATGGTAGAAGGTGCTGGAGAAATAGGAAGTGAACCAGACGACCACTCAGGAGATGGCGGTGTCTGAACGGGTGGTGCTGGTGGTAGGTAAGCAGGAACATCAATGTAAGCCCTACCATCCTCTGGGTCTATCCATGTAGTGAGTGTGGGCTGCCTAAGTGCCGACACTCTCTCTGGTCTCTCAGGCTCTGGTACAGATCCAGAACCCTGACCTACCTCGAATACACTGGGCATCTGGCCCTCCCTCGACGCTATCTCCCGACTCTTGTTTACACGTCTAAAATGGAATCCAACTAGGGGGTTTTGGTTCATCATTTCATGTAGGAATTGCATAAAAGCTCAAATGTTAGGAACGATTTAAAATGTTTACTCACAAGTTTAATTAATGTTCCCTATTGCGTTTAAATTAGATTTTTCCATAAATCTAGGTCGATTTTTACACACAATAGACACCTTAATCTACTACAAAAATTCTACTTAGACGTTGCCGGCCTGGTCAAGACCAAAAACATGAATTTTTGTTTAAAACTCAACCGAACCATCCTTAAAAGTGTAAAAACATTTTAAATCCCTAAAATAAGCTTTGTCAAAATCGACTTGTTCAAAATTTACACCTTTTAAACGTTCAGTTACAGTCTTTTTACCGAATATCACAAAAATGACCATTTTCTGACAACTTTCAAATCACACACCAACGATTTACGTTTTAAACCAAGGTTTTCAAAATCATGAATTTATTAAATAAATAAACTCATTACACACTTCCGAATCACTTAAACTTATTCTCAAATGAACTGTCGTGTCGGTACGTGCTGCGAGATGATTTTCGGGGATCACGAGAAAGCTTCTCGGAATTATTTAAAATACCAACAAAATACTCCGAAATGGAAAGACGAATCAAAAGTGATTCTCTCTTGAAATTCAAGACTCCTCCAAAAATCTCGGTTAAACCGTAATCGTTTTACGCAAAATAGTCAACTGAAGTCAACTTTTCAGCTTTCATCAAGAAAACTGACAAGGTCGGAAGACTTCAAAATATATAATTATAATATTTTATAATACTTAACCCTGGACAATTTACCGGTTATCATAGTTTAACCCCCTTAAAGTAATTTCTCCCCTAAATTCAACTCAAATCATCGAATCACAACATCGATAGGAAATTCCATTCCTCGACGTATCACATTAGATCACTAGGGTTTAGTCTTATCAAGCAAGGTTTCTTCCGATTCATCTAAAGACTAAGTTTTTCCACAGTCCAATTTCTACACTTTCTCATGGTTCATCTACGTCTGTTCACACAATTACGATAGTCTTTCCTACTATCTCCTTAGTTTCACATTTTCTTCAAACTTAGGTCACATAGTCTTAGTTGGGTGTCTGAATACGATCCAGTCCTTGAGAGACACTATTCTATCTATTTGGCACACCTGCAAAATTTTTGATTATACAATCAACGAGACTAAACCCCTACAGGGTAATGTGTCCTACATAATAAAACTCACACTATACTTACTTCAGAATGTCTACAGTCTTTTTACCAACAACCACCTCAAAATCCCCAAGTAAACCCGACTTGGTCAAACACTCCAGGCTTTACCTTTCTAGGAAGACCGTTTCATTGTCTAAACCTTATCATTATTTGCCTTAAACTTTTTCCAAATCAATCCTACTCAACGAGTACCTTAAATCTTACTTCACTTAGATAGGTCAAGATACCTTTCAAAAGCTTACACAAGAAAAGTATGATCAAATTTCAAATTCGATTCACTATAATTCCTTCCAACTTTCCCGTGACCATTCACGGTCTCTCACCTTCCTATTAGCCTTTCTAACGAAATGGTAAAATCGAACAACTCAAATATATTTCAAGCTTACAGAATATACCAACTAAATCGTACACTAACCCTCATAATGAAATGGGTGTCCGCCCTAACACGAGCGACCAAACGTAACATAACCACGCACGGTAACTGTGCTCAGAGGATATGCTTAGAGCATGCGTAATTGATTTTGGCGGTAGTTGGGATGTTCATCTACCATTGGCTGAGTTTTCATAATAATAGCTATCTTTCAAGCATAAGATGTGCTCCGTTTGAAGCATTGTATGGAAGGAAGTGTAGGTCACCTATTTTATGGGCTGAGATTGGTGAAAGTAGTTTGATTGGGCCTGAGTTGGTTCAAGAGATGACTGATAAAGTAGTGTTGATAAAAGAGAAGCTCAAAGCGGCAAGAGATCGTTAAAAGAGCTATGCTGATAATAGGCATAAACAATTAGAGTTTGAGGTAGGAGATCGAGTTATGCTAAAAGTGTCACCTTGGAAAGGTGTAATTCATTTTAGGAAAAAGGGTAAATTGGCACCGAGGAATGTAGGGCAATTTGAGATTCTTGAAAGAGTTGGTCATGTAGCTTATCGGTTGAGATTATTTGAGGAATTAAGTGGAGTACATGACATGTTTCATGTGTCAAACCTAAAGAAGTGTTTGGCGGATGCTAGTTTGCGTGTGCCATTGGACGAGATTAAGGTTGACAAAACTCTTCGTTTTGTTGAGGAACCTATAGAAATTATGGACCGTGAAATTAAGAGTTTAAAACGTAGTAGAATATCACTTGTGAAAGTTTGTTGGAATTCAAAGCGTGGACCTGAGTTTACTTGGGAACGTGAAGATTATATGAATTCTAAGTACCCTAAGTTGTTCATTAAGCGAATTGATGAATCGGCTAGTTAAATCTCGGGATGAGATTTCCTAAAGGAGGAGATACTGTGACAACCATGACTTGAGCAGGTTAGTCAAACCGTTAGTTTTGACTTATGGATCTGTTGCAATGTATGGTATGGGTGATTATATGTGTTTATATGCGTTTATGTGAGTTATGTGAGATTGGATAATCAATTCATTGAGCGTGACCGTCTCATTGGGATTGGATTTCAGTTGGATATTGTGGAGTTCATTTCGTTCACTTTTAGTGACAAGGAAATGATTTTTGTGATTTAAACATTTTAGTGATTTATCGTGTAAGTAATTATACGTATACGTATTTATGTGTTAGTAATATTAGGATGAGATTAAGTTTTAGTAGTAAGGATATGAAAGAAATGAGTTTGATAAAATATGAGAGTTTTTTAGGGACTTTCTATTTATAGAAAGCAAATTTGTGAAATGAAAAGTATTTTTGGAAAAGTATAGTAAATTGCGTTTACGCAAAAAGGTATGGGCAAATAAGCTAAGGTTTTTATAAAAACTTAAGGTAATATTAATAATTAACTAATTAATTAATTAATAAAAAAAAGAGAGGGATCGGCCGGATAAGGGAAAAGGAGAAAAAAAAGATAAAAAGGAAACCTAGTTGATATCTAATACTAATTAGGGAATATCTAGAACTCAATATGTGGCCTATAAATACAAAACAAAATCCCTAACCCTCCCCCTATTGAGATCGGTCAAACAGAAGAAAAAGGAAGAAGAAAAAAAATTAGGGTTTTGCATTGTGAAGAATTCAAGCTTCTAGGTAAGTTTTAATTAATTCTTATTATGTTCTAATTATTAATTCATGTAATAGTTAATATGATGGAATTAGGGTTTATTAAAAATCAGTAAATTAATGATATTTAATTATGTTATAATGATTAGGGTTTAATTAGATGCTTATGGATGTAATTTGTTAAACTTAATTCGCGTTAGAGGTTGATCTTGGTTAAAGCAGAATTAGGGTTGTGTTGTTCGATCATTATCTCAATGATGGTAAAAGCTTTTGTCAAGTTTCTGGTGTCTATAACGTAGCTCAAAGAGTCTAGTTTTCAGAACATTCGGCCTCGATAGTTTTTAAGGTCGGGAAGTCAGTCAAACGTTGTTTGCAAGAAAAGATGTTAAAACCAGTAAATACGGGTCAGATTACGAGGTATAAAACCCCCACTTAAAATTCTGATTGAGCTTAGCCCTTCTACAGGAGTTTAGTTCTATGTATCTATTAGAAATCCCCCAAAGTAGAGCTTCTGATTTGGAGTCTAAGTATGATTTTTAAGTCCAAACGTTTTAGTGTGCTATCAGATCCGAATTTGGACTGTTTTGAAGTTTTATTTTCTTAGGAGTACTTGTGCATGTAAATGGCTCTTGGGAATTATGAGGTAGTTAATATATTCATATATGAACATAGATTTTTGGTATGAATTATGGAGGTCATTAAGTAAGGGTTTTGAGTGCGTTAAGTCACGTTAAAATTCTGCAGTTTGGAACAAATGGTGACTAACTAGTGAAACTTGTTATCAAAGTAGTTAAAGTTGGGTATGGTGTCGGGGTGACCCATGGGGTTAATAGAAAACCTTAGACATCCATCATATGATTGTTACATGTGCCTTAAGCTTTTGGCTTGGTAGCGTGTAACACGAGTTATTTTGTTGTATAGATTGTGCTACTTGTTTGTGAAGCTTTAGTTGGAATCTTTTAGAAAGATAAGCAAAGATGTGTTTCATAGCCCCTTTTTCTCATGTTATTTTGGGGTGAGAATGATGCTTGTCTTGTTTTGTTTTGCTTGTCTTGTCTTGTCTTGTTGATGTTGTTATGTTGTCTTGTCTTGTCTTGTTTTGTTTTCCTACCCAGTGTTATGAGATGTGACTTCGCCTACTTTGTGGATAAGATCCTTGGAGGTGATCAACTCCTTGTGATATTGTAACTTCGGTACCAAGAGTCTAAAATTGGGATTGTATTCCTTTCTATGACTATGAGTGTGCGGCGAGGTCGCTACCTCATTGTTTTGATATGATTGTGGATCGTGGGCACGTTCTGTCCCGTTGTTGTTACTTGTTGTCATGAATTGTTTTGGTAATTGCATCAGTTTGTTGAAAGTTTGTTTTTTTTTTGATAATGTGGTATGTCGTAAACCTATGAATCTCGCTCAACTTTATGTTGACGTTTTAAGCATCATTTTCAGGTAACCTTAATGGTGCTAAGATAGAGCGAAGTGGCTAGAAGAGACCGTAGGATGCTTGGAGTTCTTTATGCTTTCTGTTTGAATAAATGCGTTTGCATGAATTGTTTGGTTTATGTTTTGCATGTCATTTATTGACGAGACCTCTTTCTCATTAATAAAGACATCATTAGGTTTGGGAATTGTTATGACACTTTGTGTCTTTGCTTTACTTTAGTTTTTATTTTAGTATTCTCTATATAGACACCATGTGTTGTGATAATATCCATTCTTGTTTACGCCCCGCGTTTCCGCCTTGGCGGGGTGTGACAGATAAGTAGATTGTTGTGAATGATTAATAAATTTTCACTTACTTATACATATAAATAATTATATAAATACATATAGTAAGTAAATCTTAAAATAATCAATGAAATCCGGGTAGTATAGGAATATTTTCCCGGGTCGTAGTCCCAACGAGGCGTGAATTTGAAAATCGAGAGTCGGTTTGAATATTGATGCTTGAATTGGAAAGATAATGATGGGATTATCTAAAACTATGAATAATATGCAAAAACAAATAAAAGAAAACCTTAAACAAAAGCAATTTAAGAAAAACGCAAAAACGGAAATTTAAAGCTAAAACTATGGGAAAGCATAAAAAGGCAAATGATTATCTTAAAATTCTACATGAAGCATAAATAAGGCATAAGAATGAAATCCTAAGTCTATGGGAACTTGAAAATTAAGACAATTAAACTTAAAACAAAAAAACGAGAGCAAGAGCCCCGAACAAGGGGTCAAAAACCTAAATTCTTAAAAGTTAACCCTACAAAGAATTTTTTTTACTTCTAATCTACTATATGTGACTAAAAATGTAGAATAAAAAAAGACTAGACTAAAAACGGAGCTAAAACGAGCTCGAAAATGGGAAAACAAAAACGGGGTCGAAACATGTTCTTTAAATAGTAAAAATTTTCAAAAATGACCCTACGAAAGATTTTCTATTTTTCCTAAGTGCAAGATGACAAAATAAAATTTTCCAAAAAAGAAAAATATTTTTTTAATTTTTATTTAATTTATTATAATTAAAAAAACAGTTTAAAGGAAAATAAATGATAAAAATATTAAATGATTATAAAAAATTCTGAAAAATTCATAGAAAGTGCATTATACTATAAAGATCCTATGAAAATTGAAAACTGGAAAAGTGCTTAACGAAAAAGCTGAGAAATAAGCTAAAAAGCTCGATTAAGCTTATTAGGCCAAAACGCATATAAGAATTTAATTGTGCATCATTAAACCAGATGGCCCTACTGGCGCTACTGGTTAAAGAGTGTGTTGTGTGGGACGTTGGTTATAAAGGGGGGAGGTCTGAGGTTCGATTCCTGGCCTCTTCCCTTTTTGCTAATTATGTTTTTTCTTTTTCTTTTTTAGAAACTTGTAAAAAACTAAAAAATGAGTAACTTTAAAAAAAGAAAAAAAAGTTTTTTAAAAATAAGCTGAAAAATGAGCACTAATAGTAGCATTTTTTTTTTTCTTATTTTTTTTTATTTTTTTTTTTTTTCTTTCTTTTTGTTTTTTTTTGTGCTTTTTTTTTTTTTTTTTTTTTTTTTTTTTTGTTTTTTTTTTTTTTTTTTTTTTTTTTTTTTTTTTTTTTTTTTTTTTGTTTTTTTTTATTTTTTAATATTTTTTTTTTTTTTTTTTATTTTTTTTTTTTTTTTTTTTTTTTTTTTTTTTTTTTTTCTCTTTTTTATTTATTTTTTCTTATTTTTTTTTTATTTTTTATTTTTTTTTTTTTTTTTTTTTTTTTTTTTTTTTTTTTTTTTTTTCTTTATTTTTTTTTTTTTTTTTTTTGTTTTTTTTTTTTTTTTTTTTTTTTTTTTTTTTTTTTTTTTTTTATTTTTATTTTTTTTTTTTTTTTTTTTTTTTTGTTTTTTTTTTTTTTTATTTTTTTTTTTTTTTTTTCTTTTTTTTTTTTTTTTTTTTTTTTTTTTTTTTTTTTTTTTTTTTTTTTTTTTTTTTATTTTTTTTTTTTTTTTTTTTTTTTTGTTTTTTTTTTTTTTTTATTTATTTTTTTTGATCTTTTTTTTATTTTTTATTGTTTGATGTATTTTTGGTTGTTTTTGGGTGTTTTTGTTGAGAGGGTTATTTGATTAGGGGATGAGGGGTTGGGGTAGTTAGTGTTATTCTATGGATTCTATGGGATATTAGGTATCTGGGGATTTATATATTGATATTAGGAAGTAGTAGGTATTTTGTTGAGCTAGTAGCGGGGGCGATGTTATTGGAGATGTCTCTCTTCACTCGGTGAGGACTCATTATTTATACTTCTTAGTTCACGGAACTATTGTCTTGACTGTGTAAAGGACATCAATAAATTGTAAAGTAATACCTTACTTCACAATAATGCAGCTAATAAAAGAAAAATATTAGTTACTTCAATAAAAAACTCATACTAGAGCTAAAACAAGTGGGATCAGCGCCGTAACTAGATATATCGACACCGTGCATAACATCTACTTTTTTGTGCCTCTAGGAATATCCATAGACGCATACATAGTCTATCTCATCTATATTCGCTTTGACTGGGGGGTGATATTATTTATGCTTGATAGAGGTATTTTGTTTATTTTATATTTGAGATGGACGTCTCATCTTCTCTATCAATTGAGAGATAAGAGTAGTAAGGGGGGGAACTGTTAGAGTACAGATTGATTTCACTAAACTCTAATAACATAATACTAGCATGGGTGAGGCGGGGGGAATGATAGTAAGCAACAGTAATATATCGAGTATTTCTACACTTATAGGTCTAATATCCTGAAGGGCTAAACTGGAAAGGACACTGCTGAGAAAATAACTCAAATGTAACAGAAATAAGCAAAACAGATTAATGACTATACTAAATAAGCATTAAGCAACTAAATAAACACAAACTAATAAGCAAATAAGCAGGGAATTTAAGCAACATAAATAGCAGACTACACTATAGGCTAAATCCTAATGGCTAAACTGTAAAGGCACTTAAGGGAAAATAAGCTAAAGGAAAGGAAAGCTAAGCTAAGGCAAGGGTGATCTTAATCTAATAAGCTTTTGAAAACTGTTTTCATCACAGTTTTCAAAGAATCCTTTTAGAAAAATCTTAAAAACAGTTTTAAAGCCTTTAAGAATATGAGACACTGGTGAAAAATCTTTTAAAGTGGCTTGTTAAAGTGGAACAAGGTGACCCAATGGTTTGTAAACAGTTTTGACCCGTTTTTAACCTTGTGCCAAACACTCCCTTAAGGGTTTATAAAACTTGACAGATTTGATTCCTTTTGACAGAAATGAAAACAAACTTAAATATAGGTTCTAAAAGACTTAAGTACTTATATATAAGCTTAAACAACAGTTTTTAAAAGGTAATAAGCAAATGACAAGATATTTAAAAACATGAAAATAACATTAATTTAAAAGCAAAAATTTAAATGACAAAGATATTAAAATGACACAAAGAGTAAATTGCATAAAAAAATTGGTACAAAGATTCAGTTTACAAGCTTTTCCCTTGTTAACTTAAAAATTCGACAAAAAATGAAAGTGAACTAAGCTAAGCTATAAATACTAAAACCCTAAATGTTGATGCTGTGTTTCTTCATAGAGAGAGTCCAGCTTGTGTGCTTTTTGTGTGAGAGAAAAGCCTTTATCCAATCTCAGCCATTAAACTTGTCTTGGTCCCAAAGCAAACGATCTAAACCCTTCATCTTGTTGTCATTTTCTTCAACCAATAAGCTTCAAGGGGATTGCCAAGCTGTACAATAGCCCATGTGGGGGTGGGGAAGGGTGGTGGTGATAGTTTTGGACTGTTATGAACAGTAAACGAGGTGGAAAATGATGGGGAGTTTTGGGCGGGAAAAGAACTATGTCTGTTTGTTTTGAGTGACAGGGGAGAAAGTTTAAAGAGTTGGCAACCTTGGCCCCCAATGTTGTATTGTTGTGTTGCAATATTCGTCCTTAGTGGGGTGGTAAGTTTGAGGGACATGGCAGACTTGCCCCTTGAGTTATATATATGTCATTGCACGAAAAGTCCTTTGTGGGTTAACAGGCATGACTTAGTTATCAAAAAAAAGGTTGGGCTTTCTTTGTTAAAAAAGGATTTGGGCCCAAACAGTAAACTGTTTTGGATTTGCTTTGGGCCGGCTACATTATAAAGGGAAATTTGGGCTTTATTTAAACTTTGGGCTTTTAGTCTTTAATACAATATACTAATGGGCTTATCCGGCCCATTAAATGGGTTCGGGTTTGACCCATTAAGTATTCTTCAATGTCGGCTCCGGCTTTGACTATTGACTTTGGCGGGGTTGACTTTGACTTTTGTTGACTTTGGCTTCGATTTGACTTTGTCTTTTCCTACTTTTCCATTATGTGCTCGATTTTGTCCGTTTTTGCTTTATTTTTCGTCCTTTTGTCGGATATCCGTTTCTTGCACAAAATAAGTGAAAACATACAAATATAATGTACTTTTGGTACGTTTTGGGTCATTTAAGTCCGATTTTAATGGTGAAAGGTATGTGCAATTACACACATACCAGTGATCATTGTTAGTATAGTTAGATCGGGGTGATCTTAGTAAGTAGTGATATATTAGTGTGATCGTAGTAGTGTCTTGGTGAATTGAAGTTGTGAAGCGAAAATAAGTTGTAAAGTGTCGAGAAGTTGTGAAGTGAAGCAAAGTAGTGATTTGTTGGTTAGTTGTTATAGATTGGTTTTATCTCGGATTAGAACTCGACATTTCGCTTGGTTTTCTCCGCCTAAAGGGAGCTTGTTGACATAGTGAAGAAAACTCTCGAGTTTGATGCTCGGGGAGTGGAGTAGGGCGAAGAGGTGCTTCGTTACCGAACCACTATAAATCCTTGTGTTGTGGTTTGATATTTCTAACTCTTATCTCTTGTCTTTCATATTTACTTGCCATTCATTTACTTACTTGTATTGTTCATATATATTGTGTACATTGTGAATTCACATAAATTCGAATCTAAGTTTTTATAAACAAACATAACATTAATTTAAAAAGCGGTAAACTATTCAACCCCCCTTTTAGTTTTCCATAATTGGTATCAGGAGCCATGTCAAACAAGATTTTTAAAATAAATTGTATTTTAAAACTTGAATCGATCTATGGAATCGGAAAAATATTTAGAAGGGCAATCTATGTAAAGACCACCACTATTTGAAAGTGATGGATTTATTTATTGGAAAAATAGATTCGAAACTTATGTGAAATCAAAAGATCTAGATCTTTGGCATGTTATTACCTATGGTGATTTTCCTCCTATTCAAAATAATCCCGAAACTAAAAAGGATGAAATTGTACCATTTGATAAACAAAACGATGATCTTAAAAAGAAACTTGCTAAAAATAATGAAGCTAAAATGGTGATTTATAATGCTTTACCACGTAAAGAATATGAAAGAATTTTTATGTGTAAAACCGCAAAAGAAATTTGGGATACTTTATTAATCACTCACCAAGGTAATAGTCAAGTCAAAGATAATAAAATAGATCTTCTTGTTCAACAATATGAACAATTTACGATTCCGGAAGAGGAATCGATAGATAATGCTTTTGCTAGATTTAACACTATTATTACTAGTCTAAAAGCACTTGATGAAGGTTTTTCTAGCAAGAATTATGTTAGGAAATTTCTTAGGGCACTTCATCCTAAATGGCGTGGCGTGCAAAGGGTTACACGGCTATTGAAGAATCAAAGGATTTTACAATCTCTATCACTTGATGAACTTATTGGAAATTTGAAAGTTTATGAAGTAATAATTAAGAATGATTCCAAAATGGTTAAAGGCAAAAGAGAACAAAATAGATCTCTTGCCATGAAAGCCAAAAAGGAATCAAGTGATGAAGATAGTTCGACTTTCAATAGTGAAGACGAAGAATACGCCATGGCCGTGAGAGACTTCAAGAAATTTTTCAAAAGACGAGGAAGATTCGTAAGACAACCACATGATGAAAGAAAGTTATCCCAAAGAAATAAAGACGACAAAAATGGCAAAAGCGAAAGAAAATGTTTTAAATGTGGAGATCCAAATCATCTCATCGGAAAGTGTCCAAAACTATCAAGAAACTACAATCAAAGAGCCTTCGTTGGAGGAACATGGAGTGATAGCACGAAGATGAAGAAGAAAAGACTAAAGACGAAGAATGTCTTATGGCTAAAGCTTCTAATGAGGTACTTTCCGAAACCGAATTCTTAAGTGATGACCAATCATCATTAGATGAAAAAGACTTAGATAGTGAACATAATCAACTATGCAAAATAAGTCTAAAAGTTATGGCTAAAAATAAATCACTAAAACAAATGAAAAATCAATTAGAAAATGAAGTACTATAACTAAAAAGTAAATTGTCTAGATTAGAAAAGGGTAAGGAAATCAATGAAGAATGTAAATCATGTCAAGATCTTAGGTTTGAAAGTGAAAGCTTAAGGAAGAAATTTCTAAGCTTAATCAATTTAATAATAGTAGTCAATCACTTAAGAAAATCTTAAATCTTTAAAAACCTTTCGGAGATAAATCCGGCCTAGGATTTAATTTTACCAAAGGATCAACTAGTGAATCTAAACAAGTAAATTTTGTAAAGTTAAAAGAGGTTGAATCTAAAGAAAAAGAAGTAGAATTAAACCCAAACCCAAGACCAAAATTTATACTTGTAAACAATACTAAAATACCCATTGCAAACGATGACGAAGTAAAACGTTTTTATAAACCTTCTTTAAAACCCGGAGTTGGATTTACTAAGCCTAAAACAAGATATAAGACTCCTCCTCCAAAAAGAACTAATAACTCTCACCCTCGGTCTAAAACACCGCAACCTATGAGAGATCAAGGTAAACAAAATTACCCTAATAATAATCATTCAATGTGGAATTATTCACAACAACCAAACTTCTCTCCGTGGGAAATATGTCCACCCTATATGTATCCAAATCAAATGCAACATATGCAAAATATGTACGGGACTAACAATTTTGGATCCATGAGACATTGAGGACCAAGTGGTTGAGTCGTTACAACATTCAAGTGGAGTTGTTCATTAACATTTCTTGGAATCCAACGAGCGAATACAATCTTAAAATCATATGATGGGTTTTTCAAAAGATTTCTCCTTCAAAGCTTACTTACTTGAAGATGTTGAAGAAAACACATTGTAGGCAAAGGTATGTCTTCTTTCCAAACTTCTTAGAATTTAGATTATTTGTTAAATGTTAAATGACTATATATTATTATGCTACATGTAGTATATGCTAAACAAATAAGTTATAGTTAGTAGAATATAATTTAAGCTTATGAAAATAGTGTAGTCACTAGAAATGCCATTTGTTGGTTTTCTAGAATTAAGAGATTTTGTTCATTATGAACTCGTTTCTCACGTAGTTGAATTAGGATTCTCTACGTACCTCTATAAAATGGAATTCGTCTATGTCCACTAGTAGCGAACTCACGTAGATGAAGAAAGGTGAGTTAGTGGGTAATCATTAACATAGAAGTGGGATTAGTTTTACATCTTACACCGGAAAGGCATGACATCAAAACACTATGGATGAAACAAACTCCCATCGACTACGTCGTCCGCTTCGTCTACACGTCTACAATAAACTACGTCTATCGGAATCCTCTTGTCAAGCTTTAACTCCATTCTATCATTCTATCGTCACAGATTTATCCTCTCTCAAATACTCCAAATCGTGACAATTATTTATTTCATTCGAAGCAATTAATTTATTCAATTGACAAGAAGTTAATTGAAAAGGTCACTAAATCCCTGTCAAATCTTCTCTCGGCTTGACAACTTGATTATCTCATCCGAAGTAATCAAAGTATTTTTAATTAACGAAAGGTTAATTAAATCTCGTCAATCATCTCTAAACCACATCTCGATCCAAAAATCTTGACAATTTAATTATTTCATTGGAAATTATTTAAGTTTACTTAACTTAACGAAAAGTTAAATTAAGAATGTCAAGTATTTTTCTCTTGCCTTCAACCTTATTATTTCAACGACTATATTATCTAAAATAATATTGCTAGTAGCTCCCGACGTATTTTAATAATTAAACATTTACAAAACTAGTCAAAATTGAAAAACAAACAAAATTCTCAGATAGGCGGCCCTTGTAGGATCGTTATTCCTTAATGAAACACTGATATACTGTCAACTATGCGGAATCTAGTTGGCAGTACTTAAGAAGAACACACAATAGTTTCTCAAACGATTTCTTTTATAAACCTTTTGAATCTGCCTAACTTGCAGATCCCTAATACAATACTAATAATTCTTAACTTCGTGTTTTTCTATGTTTGTTCTATATTCTAATATCTTCCTAGAGATCCTTTTATAAACATAAGGATAACCTCTAGTAGATGTACAGTCCTTGTATGATATAAACACTAATCAATACTAATCATTAAACTAACTGTTACAACATAATTACTAACATAACCATTACATAACCATTCAAGTGATAATCCTTTAAAATTCCTTTATCCACGGCAGT
>BQNB010015528.1:37283-73112 GCA_026074375.1 Tanacetum coccineum
AATATATGTCGACAAAGAAACCCGTATCGGAGAAAATTTCTACAAGTACATACCACCGAACCATCTTCTATATTTCTTAATACCTTTCTCACAAAAACACAAGTAATAAGAATGTTATTAGAACTACCTCAGATTAGAAAATAGCCATGAGATTCCAAAGAAATCTCATGAGATTCAGTATGAATCTCTTGAGATTCCACTTCAATCATTTGAGATTCCAGAGAATTCTCCTTAGATTCAATATGAATCTCTTGAGATTCCATGTAAATCTCATGTGATTCTGTTGTGAATCTCATGGAAATCTCATGAGATTCATATAAATTTTGTAGTAATTTTTTTGGTTCAAGTTTTTATTAATTTTTTTGTTGTGTTTTATCAACAAATATACAATTAAACAAATATTCAAATAATTAAGTGGAATCTCATGAGATTTAAGATTAAATCTCATGAGATTCAGAGTGAATCTCATGAGATTCAGAGTGAATCTCATGAGATTCAGAGTGAATCTCATGAGATTCAGAGTGCATTTAGTAACTTACAGAATTCAGGTTTAAAACAAATAAAGACTTACCTTATAGTCTCTCGCTGTTTGAGTTTTCTTCTCTTCTTCTTTTCCTTTTTTTTCCTTTTTTTTGTTAAAAAGTGATTTATTTTCATTCGGCTTCTTGTCTCTAATAATGACAGTTTCACAACCTTCATCTATATTTAAACCTTGAATCGTACAATTCCAACAACCTTCATTTATTTCAGTTTGAACAATCAAAAACATCGTCCTAGTGTATACTCGTGCTGCATGACGTTCAATATCTAATTGTGTAATACACTTTGGAGCTGCATCAATTGTGTTGAAGTCTAATTTCTCTTGCCTATACCTTTGCCTTTCCATTGCTGATTCATATGACATCATGAAACTAACAAGCGTTGCTCCAGGGCTTGTGAAACTCTTGAAGAACGAGTTTTCACTTTCAGACCTTGAAGTGGTCCTCATCAATCCAAATAATGGAGAGTCAATAAAATAAGCTAGAATCCAAATTTCTCGAAGATTGAACATTTTTGTCAACCATTTGTGTTTTTTCAAATCAAAATCCTCAATCAATTGTGCCCATTTCTCTTCAAACGTCAATGGTTCAATGAACATATTCCAAACAATCTTATCAAAACGTTCTTTGAAATCTGTTTCATTGTATATTTCTTTACAAACCTGTTTTGAACAAAAGAGTTATTAGTTTAATCACATGAGATACAAAATAGGCATGTGATTGATCAATATTTGAATCTCATGAGATCTTTTCTGATCTCATGAGATTCACTCTGAATCTTATTCACTCTGAATCTCATGAGATTCACGATTCAGAGTGAATCTCATGAGATTCAAAGTTTTTTTGTTTTCAATTTGAGTTCATTTTCACTTAATAAGCTCTTAATAAGCTCGTTTGAGCTTATTCTTGTTCATAAGCTCAAATTTAGTTAAAATCCTGCTTTTAGACTTTCATTTACTCACTTTAACCAATTTTAATCAAGTCATGATCACTTGAGTGTTTTGTGTTCAATTTTGGAAGCTACAAGGTAAATAAGCTAATCTAGCTTATTGAGCTTAAAGCTCGGGTTTAGAGGCAAGGTGCCATTTAGGAACACTTAAGCTTCTTCACTTGGATAGCTTAAGTGTGAAGACTCTTCAAATCTCAGGTTTCTTTTTCTAAAGTTCAATTTAGCATTTATAGCTTATTACATATTGCTTATTACTTAGTTGAATTAGAACTTAATCCTGTTTCATTGTGTTTAGTTAGCTTATAGTTATAATTGTTGTTAATCTGTTTTAGCTTAAATTCATTTAGACTTTACTTTTCAAGTTCTGTCATAAGTGTTAGTAAAAAGCTATAAGAGAAACTAGTTATTTCTTTCTAATAAGCTGTAGGTTTTATAGTTTAAACAGCTTAAGTAGGTCAAAATTAGAGTGAGTAGATAAAAAGAATAAGCTGTTTTAGTTGTTAAATAGATTTTAAGCTCAATCTAGCTTTGACAGTCATATTAAAGGAGTGTTTGGTTTATGCCTTGTTTGACTCAATAAGTCAACACTAGTTTGTCAATTCTCACCTTTAGCTGAGTTAGGTCATATTAAAAGGTTTAAAAAGTTTTTAGAAGTTAGTATTGAGAATTACAAAGTTTAGGTTGTAAAAGGTTTTCATTTGCACCAGGGGAGTTTTAACAGGAAAGTCATTTTAGATTTCAGTATTTCTTAGCATTTTATTGTTCAAACATGGTTAACATAGGTTAAGTACTACTCATTGAGAAGGTTTAAAGAGTTCTCATTTCAAAACTTAGCCTGCAAATAGTTTTGGTCAATTGCACCAGCAACAACAGTATTAACTGTTGTTGCTTAGTCATTTTCTAAGTGACCTTTTAGCATGCATAAGTAGGTATTAGAACTTAGCTTTAAGCACATTTGTAGAATTCCAGTAGCTTATCAAATTTCACCATTTAGTTTTCATTTTAAGCAAGTTAGCCTAGTTTATTTTACCTACAAAAGTAAGCATAGCAGCTTAATTGGATTGTAGCTTATCTCACTTTGAGTTTTAATTTCTAGTTTGAATTTGCAAAAACCTTTTATCTAGGTTGAATAAAGGTAGTTAGGGTAGCTTATTGTCAAAATTTCAGCTTCTAAAGTTTAGAAATAAGCTGTGAAGCTTATTTGAAAAAGCTTATAACAGTTTAAGCCTAAAACTTGCACTTTTTCATCTTAATTTTCTTGTTAAATTTGTTAATACTAGGGTAATTTTTGTTTAAATACCATTAGTACACATCATGAGCATCAAGTAGCTTCTTTTAGTTTTAAATTTCATTCAAAAATAAGCTAGGAATAAGCTAAAACTCAAAAAGCTAGTTAAAACACCACTTTCTGTGAACAGGAACAAAATGCTTATTTTCTAGCTTATTGAGTTGTTAAAAGTAGAAAGTCCTTTTATTAATGTTGTAGAGAATAAGCTCTTTTACAAGTTTGTAGTTTTAAGTTTTTGCTGAATCTCATTTTTTTAATAAGCCAAAAATAAGCCAAGTCGCGAGGTCTATTGTGTATTTTTCCCAAAGTTCAGGGGTACCCGTTTGCACTATGGTGTAAATTCACCATAGTTTACCCGCCTACCCTTTAGTTTCACTTCTTACATTTCCTACCCTGAACTTTTCGAAAAATAAAAAAAAAGGGGAAAGACACTTGGCCCGGGTGAGCAAGACTCGAACCCGGGACCAAGCGATACATTCCCCTTTATAACTCACACCCTCACCGCTGCGCCCTTGGGACTTTTCTGTTAGAGTCCCAAGGGCAATTGTACTTATGTACATTTGTGCCCAAAACAGCTAATAAGCTGTTTAAGCTTATTTTCGGGCTTATTTGTTGAGCTTATTTTTGTTTCTTATTTTTCATTTATATTCTATTATTATTATAATATATATACAGTTTGTAAATCTCACCAATCCCTTTGCCTTTCGTTGTTTTTGGCATGAGATTATTTGACTGAAAGCTTAGAAGACAACTTCTCAAACACAACAAACGAAATCAATATGCTTAAGCGCTCCCTCCATTTACCTGGCAACCGTTGAACAATATATAGCAAATAAGTATTGCAGGAAGCATGGGTACGTTGCAGGCCAATTGAAGTATAGGACAGAATCGATAAGTGAGTCAAATACTAGCTAATCAACACTACCTTGAGTCAACCGTATGAGAAGGAATGAGAAAAAATTACAAGTGAACAAGTCAAAAAGGATGTTACCAAAATTACTACTCCAAAAAACGAGAATATAGATTACCGATCAACTCGAGTCAGAGGTTTTGTATTTTTCATTTTTCTAGAACGTTTTGACTTTCGTTATTTAATAACTTTGAGGGATTATAGAACAAGATTGATTAATTGGTTTTTTAGTTCTTTAAAACTATATATATAATATAATATAATAAAATCAACAAATCAATGATGCCAGGAGCAGAATAAACAATTCCCGGGTCGTTAATTCCCCAATGAGGCTGTCATGGAAGATCGGTACAGTCGAAGATTTGAGTTTGAATGAAGGAATTGATTTGGGAGAGTGAAAAAGTCAAATTAGATAATAACAAACTAAAACGTTTAAGAAAATCCTAAAAATTACTAAATTAAGCTGAAAAACGGGAGCACGAATCCCGAATAAAGGGGGAAAAACCTAAAATCTTCAAAAATAACCCTACGAAGAATTTTTCACTTCTAAACTACTCTACGGGACAAATAACGAAGAATGAAAAAGACTAGACCGAAAACGGAGTTCGTTTGACCCAAAAACGAGTCAACACAAAAACCGTACCCGGACCCGTTCTTTAAAAAACGAAAAGTTGTAAAAATGACTTTACGAAAACTTTTAAAATTTTCCTACAAACTATACGACAAAATAAAATTTTCTAAAAAAGAAAAAAAAAATTTGATAATTTTTGTATTTTTTATGAATTTTTAAAAGTTTAAACTAAATTAAATTATAAAAAATAGTAAAAGACTACGAAAAATTCTGAAAATTTTATACAAAATACTTGACACTAAGACAGTCCTAGGAAAAATAAGAAACAAAAATAAGCTAAAGAAATAAGCCCGAAATAAGCTGTTTACAGCTTATAAGCTTAAAGGGGCAAAAAGTGTATAAATACACAAGCCCTTGAGTCTTTAACGAAAAAGACCCAAGGGCGCAGTGGTAAGGGTGTTGGTAAAAAAGGGGGATGTATCGAGAGGTCACGGGTTCGAGTCTTGCTCACCCGGACTTCTTGTCTTTCCCCTTTTTTTTCGAAAACTCAAAGAAGCAAAGTTGTTAAGCTCGTGGGGCTTAACAACTTTGTCTTCTGCAACTTTTCACGAAAAGCACTAAATAAGCTTACAAATAAGCTTAAAGTGGACAGAATAGCTTAAATGGCTTAAAAGCTAAAAATGCTAAGTCTTTTTGGGCTTGGGGTCGAAATAAGCTAAGTCAAAGGACTAAATAAGATAAAGGAGATCTAAACTAACCTAGATAAGCTTAAAAAGCTAAGACCTTAAAGTAAAATAAGCTGTGAAGAAGCTTATGATGACAGAATGCTTAAAAGGCAAAAGGGCTTAAAAGCTTAAGTCATTTGGGACATTCAAATAAGCTAGCTAAAGGGAAATAAGCAAACTAACTATCTAACTTAACCTAAAAATCTACTAAAAGCTAAGAAGAGCTTATAAGATAAGCTGACTAAGCTTAAAGTAAATAAACAGTCCCTACACCTAAGGCATTCAAGAACAGTCAAAAGCCAAGTTTGGCCTTAAAAATAAGCCAACAAATGATCTTAATAAGGTCTGAAACTTAACAAGCTTATACAAGAGCTTATAAGCTCTTGAAATAAGCCAATAACTTGGGCTTATACACACTTAAAAACCAAGAAAAAGGAGCTCAAAATCTCCCCTTTGCACCAGGGGAGATTTAAGCTTAAAACTATGGGCTTATTTGACAGCTTGTTAAAAGCTGTCAAATAAGCTCAAATTGAAAAGCTAACTAAAAACAGATTAAGTCTCCTAGCTTATGGACTTGTGCAACAAGTTTTGAGCTTAAAAAAAAGGGTTTACTTGCTGAATTTGATAAGTGAAAAAGGTCTTTTGGGTTTTTTAAAACTGCCACCAAAGGCTTGGTGATTTTTGACTTATAAAGTCAAAAGAACAAAGCTGCTTAACAGCCTTTTTTGTACACACAAAGCACACACTTTTTGATGCTCAAACTCAAAATCCAAGTGCTTAATTAAATAAGCACTTGGGGATTTCTTAAAATACTCACAGTTTTGAAAATGGATTTAAAAACTTTGAAAAACCATTTTGATCCTTTAAAACTTTTGAAAACAGTTTAAATGAGCTTAAAAGATTAAGCTAGAACTCACTAAGATACCTCAACCCATGGACAATATCATTTTGACCCGTTTTTACGGTTCACCCAAACACCCCCTTAACTTTTGAAAGTGGTTTTAAAAACTTATAAAAATTAACTTAAACTGAAATTCTTGAGATACTAATACTACTTAAACTAATTAAGACAGTAAAGAGATAAAAAGCAAAGAAATTAAGCACTTTAAATGATGCTTAAGCTAGGACAGTTTTAACTATACTTGACAGTTTTAACTTAAAATTGCATACAATGAAATGATAAGCAATTAATAAGTATTCTTACACACTAATAAGCATAAAAAACAGAAATAATCTAAAAATAAGCTGAGTTAGCTTATTGCTACAGTAAATAAGCCAAATTTGAAAGAAATTTACCTTTGATCCTTTTGACAAAAAGGATCCCTTGAAGACCTAAATAAGCTCTAAACTCTTACCCAGCTTATAAATAAGCTAACTAAGCTATAAACCCAATAAGCCTTCCATTTTAGCTCATTCTTCCAAGCTTTTTGAATCAAACAGTAACTTGCTCCTTTTTGAATTTCCCTCTACTTTTGTTTAGAAATTTAAAAAAAAAACAGATTGTAAGATAAAGAAGAGAGTAGAATAAAAGGGCTTAGCAACACAATGTAAATAAAAACTTCACTAAATTTTTCATTAAACAAGAACCTTAAAACACAAATAAGAAAAGCTTGCTTAAATTTTCATTTAACCAAAGGAGATTACAAGTACATAAAAACTTTTAAAAAAAAAACTAAGAAATACTTTGTAAAATTACATAAAAACTTCCACACACAGCCATACATGGCTTTACAATCTTTATATATAAACGAAAAAGAAAACGACTTGGACTTTTTGTCTTCTCCCTTTGTGCTTTCTTGTAGACACACAAACAAAGGTGTGTTTGTTTTGTGAGTGGTTCACAGCCTCCAATCTTGGCCCTTCAATCCTTCAAAAATCAATCTTGGTCGTTGGATTAGCTTCGGCCGATTCTGTCCCACCTGTACACCATATGACTGCCAGGATATCTATCCGGGATGAGCCATCCATATTCCTCCTAGGGAAGAGGTCGAGAGACTTCTTGCCTTAACCACCCCACCACCATCACCACTTACTCCACTATCATCTCCATTACCACAGATACCATCATCACCATTACCTATACCATCACCACCACCCAATAGCCCTACTCATATTGAGATTCCCGAGAGTTGCGTTTTGCTTCTCCCACCCCTAGTCATGAGGTCGGTGAGAGTTCAACAGCCGATGCTGCTAGGCAGGATAGACTTGCCATAGCGAGGGACGACCCTTATTCCATAGCGAGGGAGGACCTTTATGGATTTGTCGATATGGTTGATGTCCCTCCTAGATGTTCGATGTCTAGGGAGTTAGATTATGACATTACGGATGCATGGGATGATCTGGTAGGAGCCATCGATGAGATTACACCGACCACCCTAGAGGGGGTCAATCAGCGGTTACGATCTTCTCTAACCGTTGTTGGAGCAAGGGGGGAGACTACCATCATGTAGGTATTATAGAGGATGCTCAAGATGACCTTCTTAACGAGAGGCTGATTCATCCTGTTGTAATAGGGATTAGGATAGGCCAATTCATAATCGTTTTATCAGTGATGGTAGATAGAGAGCTCAGCGGCTCATGAGCTAGGGGACGATCCATGGAATACTATCGACAAATCATGTTTAGAAAATATCGTCATACGTACTACGTAGTGGCGCAGAGTGCATTAATTTCAGGTTACAGTCAACAATCCACAGAGACAGAGGGTGGGATTGCAGTAAGTTGTTACATCAACCACAAGAGACAGGTTCAGTTAACTAAGACATTGAGGTTGCTGAAAGGACAACGACATAGTATGGTCTCGAGATTCCATAGGCAGCATGGACCCGCAAAAGGTCCGGCACAACCTGATGCACCAGAGAGGCTGGTAGAATTCCTAGATTTGGTTATGGTTGTAGCTATGCTATGTAGCCTGTTAAGTATTATGGTTAATTCCCCCACTAGCCAGACTGTAAAGATATTTTGTTTTGTTTAGCTACCAGTATAGTCTTTTTGTTCAGGTATGATCTACCTATGTACAACATACTAAGTGTTACGGGTATATCCCGGCTAGTATGGCTTTAGGTTGTTTCTTTTTTCTTGTAACCTAAGTGTAGTAATCATCTTGTATCTGAACCGAACATGTATTTTATATTCCACGTTATATAATGAAATTGCCGAATACTTTATCTAGAAACGAATTTATTAAAAATAATGTCGATTTTGATTTATATCACATTAAATTTTCAATAACAGTTATACATTTCACTGTGTGATGTGATCTCGATTTAATTTAATGTGTATAAGTTATGTCATAGGTTTTATGATTTTTAACGGAAATCTAACGGGTATTATGTTGTTCTTAATGATTTAAAGAAAATGCACCAAAAAGGACCACGAGATAAACCCCAGTACAAAACACCGACACCAGTCAAAGAACACACATACCACAACACCCGAATACCAATGCCCAAATTTCATGCAAGATTAACGAAGTCGTTCACTGCTTTTGCACTGGCACACGTAATGCACAGAAAAGGAGCATATAGCCATACTTCAGGAACGGGTGCCAGAAGGCCTGTGCAGGTTTCTCGTGAATGCACCTACCCAGACTTCCTAAAATGTCAACCCTTGAACTTCAAGGGCACTGAGGGAGTTGTTGGACTCACTCAGTGGTTTGAAAAGATGGAATCTGTTTACAGCATAAGCAACTGTACATTAGCATGCCAGGTCAAATTTCCTACGTGTACCCTGCAAGGAAATGCTCTTACATGGTGGAACTCCCACGTTAAAACCACTACTCATGAAGCTGCCATACGCAAATGCATGGATGACACTGAAAAAGATGTGACATGACAAATACTGCCCAACAGGGAGAAATTAAGAAACTGAGTTTCGAAATGTTGGAATTTGAAGGTGAAGGGTAACGAGTGTAACCAATACCAATGTTTCCAAGAACTGGCACTACTGTGCGATCTGGATGTTTCCGTAGAACTAAAACCCAAGTTAAGAAATATGTCGTGGCTTGCCCGACACGATCCATGGTAGTGTGATGGCAACCTAAGCCAAGCAAAAAAACATGCAGAGATGCCATTGAGTTCGCCACTGAAACTCATGGACAGAAGATCAAACACTTGGAAAAACGTCATCAGATAAAAAAGAAAGTCTGATGACACCGCCAGGAACAACCAGAATCAGCAACCAAACAAGAGACAAAACACTGGAAGAGCTTATGCCACAGGAAATGGTGACAGGAGACCATACGGAGGGCCTAGACCTCTGTGTTCCAAATGTAACTATCACCATGATGGTCCTTGTGCTCCCAAATGCCACAAGTGCAACCGATTTGGTCATTTAGGTCGTGACTGCAAGAATCCCCCAAATGTCAACACTGGGGCTAATCAGAGGGCTTGTTTTGAATGTGGTGCTCAGGGGCATTTCAAGAAGGATTGCCCAAAATGGAAGAACAACAACAACCGGGGTAATCAGGGTGGAAATGCCAAGACTCAAGCAAAGGTGATGTCCAAATGGGCAATGCAGGGGCAAACCTAGACAACAATGTCATCACGGGTATGTTTCTCCTAAACAACCGATATGCATCTATTTTATTTGATACCGGTGCCGATAGGAGTTTTGTATCTACTGCATTTAGCCTCTTGAATGTTATCACTAACACAGTCCACTACATTAGATCAAATGATTATAATGACGAACTACCGGACGACGAATAGTTTGGTAAACACTATTATCCGGGTTTACCGTTAAACTTCTTAAAGTCATCCTTTCAACAAGACCATGCCCGTAGAATAGGTAGTATTGAGACTTGATAATTGGGCAAGGATTGGTTAGGCAAAGTACCTATGCACGTATGTCTGTGCGGAAAAGATCGTTCGTGTTTCCTTTTGAACGAAATTTTTAATCATTCCGAGGTGACGGAAGCAGCGAATAGAATCACGGGAACCCGATAAACATCAATCTCGTGTACTAAGGCTTAAGAGATTTATGAAGGGAGATCACGTATTCTTAAGCAAATAACACCGTAACTAAGACGAAGACAGTCAAAGAGAAACAACTTAAAGATGTGCCTGATGTTCAAGAATTTCTGAATCCTTTCCTGAGGACTGTTGCCGGGTATACCACCCACCATCGACAAGTGAGTTTTCGAATCGATTTGGTACCGCTGGGTGCTACCCCTTAGCACTGGCCACCCATATAGATTAGCACCGTCCGACATGAAGGAACTAGCGAGCAACTCAGAAACTTACGACAAAGGCTTATAAGACCAAGTTCCCTCACCCTGGGGAGCTCCGATTCTTTTGTAAAGAGAAGAAGAATCGTCCTTTCCGATGTGTATCGATTACAAGGGGAATTGAACAAACTGACAGTAAAAACCGCTACCCACATCCAAGGATGATGACCTATCGACCAGCTGCAAAAAGGGTCGCAGTATTTATTCAAAGATCGATCAGATGTCAGGGTATTACCAGTTGAGGGTTCGAAATGAAGACATTCCCGCAAGACATGGCTGCAGCAGGACTCGATACGTGTCACTATGAAATTCCAAGTCATGTCTTTTTGTTTTTGACTAATGCACCGGCCGTGACATGGACCTTATGAACCGGAGTTGTAAACCGTATCTGGACAATTTGTAATAGTCTTCATGCCGATGACATTTTGATCACTCCAAAAGTAAGAAGGAACAAGAAGAACACCTATAGGCAATTCTTGAAATTCTTAATGGAATGACTTGTACGCCAAGTTCTCCAAGTGGGAATATTCTAGATTTACATTGTACAATTCCTCGGTCACGTGATTGACTATCGAGGTATTCACGTTGACCCTGCCAAGATTGAATCTATCAAAGATTGGGCGTCTCCTAAAACACCAACAGAGATTCGCCAATTTTTGGGCCTTGCCGGCTATTATAGAAGATTCATCGAAGGGTTTTCAAAGATCGCCAAGTCAATGACCAAACTAACCCAGAAAGGTGTCAAGTTTGATTGGGGCGATAAACAAGAAGCAGCTTTTCAATTGTTGAAGCAGAAGCTGTGCAGTGCACCAATCCTGGCCTTACCTGAGGGAAGCGAAGATTTCATCGCATACTGCGATGCTTCAAAGAAGGGTTTGGGCGTTGTGTTGATGCAAAGAGAAAAGGTGATTTCTTATGCATCACGCCAGTTAAAAATTTATGAAAAGAACTATACGACTCATGATTTAAACTTGGGGGCAGTAGTGTTGCTCTAAAACTTTGGAGGCAACTATCTGTACGGAACCAAGTGCAACGGTGTTCACTGTTCCACAAAAGTTACAACACATTCTTGATCAGAAGGAATTAAATATGAGGCAACGTCGCTGGTTAGAGTTGCTGAGTGATTACGAATGCAAACTACTTTATCACCCAGGAAGGCGAATGTTGTTGCCTGAATAGCTCAGAGCAGGAAGGAAACAAGAACCACATTAAGAGTTTTGAGCCCTTAGTCATGACTATTGGCTTGGATCTTCCTAAACAAATCCTGAAAGCTCAGACTGAAGCACGGAAACCAGAGAACATCAAAAGCGAAGATGTTAGAGGTATGTTGGTTGAGAATTCAAAAGATCCAAAGAAACTTAGAACGGAAAAGTTGGAACCCCGCGCGGATGGAACTTTGTGCTTAAATGGCAGGAGTTGGTTACCGTGTTATGGCAACTTAAGGACTGTGATCATGCACGAGTCCCACAAGTCTAAATACTCTATTCATCCGGGTTCTGACAAGAATACCTATGATATTAAAGAAGCTAATTGGTGGCCCCATATGACAGCACAACATCGCCACCTATGGTTAGCAAATGTTTGAACTGTGTGCTAAGGTCAAGCCGAACACAAGAGACCATCGGGGTTTGTTAGTACAACCTGAGATACCTCAATGGAAGTGGGACAACATCAACGGATGGATTTTGTCACAAACTTACTAAGTCGTCACGGGTTATGGACACTATTTGTGATCATTGAACCGACTACAAAGTCCTGCCCTTTTTATGGCCAAAGAGGAACGGATCCCTTGGAATAAACTAGGCGAGGATGTACCTAAAGGAGTGTAGTCACAAGCATGGAATACCTGTCACATTTCTGTGATCGTGACCCTCGTTCTCATCAAATTTCTGCAGACACTTCAAAAGGCTTTGGGTACAAGTTTGGATATGAGTACTGCATATCATCCGGAAACCGACGGACAAGAGAACCATCCAAACTCTCGAGGATATGCTACGTGTTTGCGTAATCGACTTTGTAAATGGTTGGGTTAAACATTTGCCATTGTCCGAGTTTCATAACAATAACAGATACAATGCTAGCATTAAAAGGCTGCACCCGTTCGATAGCACTTTCGTCGAAAGTGTCCGTTCACTACCGTGTGTTGGGCCGAGGTTTGGACAAGATTCAACTCACTGGTCCAGAATAATTGCAAGAAATCAACGAGAGATCATTCCAGAATCAAACAAAGGATTCAAACCGCTCGAGATCGACAAAAGAGCTACGCCGATTTAAAGCGTAAACCGATGGAGTTTCAAGTTGGAGATAAAGTTATGCTAAAGGTTTCGCCTTGGAAAAGGAGGTCGAACAATTGGCAAAAGGGGAAAGTTAAACCCTAGATATGTTGGAACCTTTCAAGGTGTTGAAAAAGGTGGAGCCGTTGCTTAACAAGCTTGAGCTTCTCAGAGCTGGCAGGGACCATAAAGGGTATACACAATACATCTCATAGATCCAACTTGAAGAAATTGTATATCGACGATCCCTTGTCGTCTCCGTTTGGAAACCCAAGTGGAAGACAATCTTCATTTTGTTGAAGAGCCTGTGGAAGTCATGGATCGCGAAGTCAAGCAATTGAGGCGAGTCAACGTCCTAATTGTCAAGGTTCGATGGAACTCTAGGCGGGGCCCTGAGTTTACATGGGAACGTGAAGATCAATTCAAGAAGAAATATCCGCACCTCTTCACCAAGACAAGCACACGTCGTCAAGTGCCGTGTCATAAGCCTTGATACAAGGCTCCTGTAAAAACGAGGGGAAGACTATAACACCAATGTTTGAGGTCCTTTGTATGACATTATGTAATTCACAAATTTATTTTTTAGGTTTTACGCGTTTGCTTTTAAATCGAAAACGTTAAAGCCATAATCGCGTAAACTACAAATGATCATTCAATGTAAAACGGGCATCAAACGATTAACCGATTCATTCAAGACAATGTTAAAGGATAATATGAGAAAATTAAATACCTTTGTTTCATTTTATTTTTTTTTGGCTACATAAAAGCATACCGTTGTTCGCGAATAAAATGAGTTCGGCATTCCCGGAAGCACCAAAACTTATCTACGCTTAAACAAATACCCAAAATTATACCCAATATTCAAAAGTTACAAAACTACTATCCTAATATGTGTATGTGGCCGGATATAAAGAGATAGGACCAAGAAAAATATCTAGTCCAAAGTACCTTCCTTTAAATCATAGTGATATTCCCAATTTAAAATAGAACCAAACACTAACACAATGTAAGAACCTACTCCCCCCCAATGGGCTCTTACACATGAGTTAGCAAGCAACCATGGTTAAGTTATTTAGATATTTTCACTATAAAAGCTAGCAACTAACACATAGAGTTCATATCAAAAGTGTGAAATCACAAAAACTCTCCCATTTCTTCTTTACTACCCCACGGCTCAAAATCATATAAATACCCAATCCATTGCTTTATTTTTGTAATCATAATACAAGCATACACACATCATATCTAAGGCATCTAGAAGGCTTCAAGAGCTATTAACCATGCAAGGAAGGAATCAAGAAAAAAAAGAAAGGTTTACTTGGGAAAAATTAGGGTTTTCAGCTTATATTTTCAAGCCAAGTTGTAATCACAAGGGTTGATTGTATTCTCTTCTCTACTTCATGCCAAGCAAGGTTATATATAAGGCTTAATCAATTCATAACTAAAGATTTTATTGTTCATATGTTATATTTAGCTAGAATCGCCATTTAGGTACATTTGAGAATATGTAATTATGAATTTTGTTAACTTATGATCATTGTTTTGTACACTTATTTACAGTCATGGGATGATAATATTATGTTTAAAAGAAAGTATAAAGTTATTTTAACATGTTGAGTTAAGTATTAACATGTATAAGTGCCAAATTAGGGTTTTAATGATTTACTTAATCTAATTTGCAAATGAAATATGAGTAAATAACATTTAAACTTGTTATCTGTATATTCCTTGAGCAAAGTATGACCTAATAGATTTTATATATGTAAAACATAAGATAGAAATATTGTGAAGTAGTTGTAATAAGGTGTTGAAGCTTAATGGTACTAAAATCAAGCTTAAAACAGGTCTAATCACAAACCTCAAACCCTTCTATTTTGGTACCGAATTCTTTAACAGCCCTTTTAATGTATTTATAAATAAAGTACATCTCATGAGGATTCCAAAATGAGAAGAAACTCGAAAATCCGACTTAGAAATGAAGGAAAAAGATACGCTAAATATGAGTTTACGATTTACGAACTGATAAATAATACGTTTATAAAACTATTTTTATAAAAGTTACTATTCACCAAAGAAACTTATGTTTTTAAAAAATCAATAATATGATAAAACTTTCAATTATGAGAACGTGTTTGAAAGAATCACTAAAAACGGAGCTATAACGAATAAGATACGACTAAAACGGGTTTATAAAACGTTAAATTAAAGGTATAAAAACATTTTATAGCTGTATAGAACAGTAAAAACACTATTCATCACAGAATCTCAAAAACCTAAAAATAGTAGATTTATGATCACAGCGTTCCTTAATAACGAAAGCGTGGGCATAGAAACGCAAGAAAACTAACGGGCTTAAAACAGACAAAGTTAAGTTATTTTGCTAAAGACGTTATTACCTAAATACGATTATTATTTATGGTATGCTAGACCCGAATATGAGATAAATTGCATGAGTAGCTATTGCCAAAAGACCCTAACATCATGAACTGTTAATTGCCTATAATGGGTGAGCGCTAGTACAAATAAATAGATCTATTGGGTTTGACAGCCCTGTCCGGGGGTATGAATCGAATCCTTTCGAGCACCCAGTCAACGGACAATTTGTATTTAGAATTTAGGTATAAGGCAATAATACCTAGTTATGGGGCAACTGATTTACATACAAGATATGTGTTAACGTTAAGGCTCGGTGTCATGAGCTCATTGCAATAGAAACGTGATTAATGGCTTGTCCGTACAACAAGTCACTCGATGAACTAAACTTGTGTTCCTTTTTATCTCTTACAAACTCTATGGATTCACTCAACATTTTTGTTGTATTTTTAAGCATGTTTTATCTCAGGTAACCAAGGGTGATGGATGCTGTGTACGAGGAGTCTGCGCTAAAGTTTTAAAGAACTTGTACTTTGTTCCATTTTATCAAACTAATCTTTCATGTTTTGGAAAACTTATGTTATGAATTTGGTAACGATCCTGTGGGGCGTATGTTTAATTACTCTGAATTTTCTTTAAATGGAACAATATTTTAAAACGCCTCTTTTCGAGTCGTTTTATATATCCTTGTGCAATTATACTATGAATTAACACCCAATGTTGTATGTTCCGCTGCGTTGAAAATTTTGGGGGTGTGAAATTCATTAAAGTAAAGAAAAACATACCTTGGCCTCCGCAATCTTCTTGTGTAAGCACCATCCTTATATAACCGCTTGGGGTTGAAGGGAATGCCAAACGGCACTTATAAATTTTTAATCATGAAAATTAATGGCTTCCCTTTGTGAAAACTTATTCGACTCATCACTTTAGTAAATAGAATAAAATTACTTGTTTATGAAAATTCTCTTTTCTTGTCATGGTTTGTCTCTAAGTGTTCATCAGACTCAAAGTGAGTGGTGTCATTGCTTATGCAAACAATACTATCCATTGGTTTTATATCAATGTTTTCCGAACATAATTTAGTATTGATTTTAACATGGTCATTTACTGGTTCTGGTTTCAAATTATTTACAGGAATTAATTTATAAGAAAACGAATCCTTATTGCATAGAAAAGTATAATCTTCGTTGTCAGAATCAAAAAATGATATACTAAAATCAAAATTAGTTTTAATTGCATCATAAATACTTACAGTTGGTTCGGGTGAAACATTCTCATTTGATGTCAATGCATCATTGTAGACGATAGCTGGGAAATCTACAAAAAAATCAAGATTATCGCATTAAATATTACCGTATGAAGCAGTTTCCCAATTAAACGCCCGAACACGCCTTTGAGCTTTATTAGCTTGAAGCTTGATGTATTCCTCCATAGTGATGTTTGGATCGTCCATCATAAACCTGACTGAAATCACAACACAAAAATAAAAACAAATATGGGGAAAACAAACAAGGAAGAAAACACACAGAAAACTAATCTAATTTACACTAATTCTAGAGGTTAAGCTATTCTAAGGTTAAAACCAAAACATTAAATAAAAATAAAGATTAAACAACTTCACTCCCCGGCAACGGCGCCAAAAACTTGATTGTGTCGTTGTGTAAAAGTAATTTTAAGTTATCAAGTTTTACATTTATATTTTGCCGACTTTACCTAAAACTTCACTCCCTGGCAGTGTACCAGATTAGATGTAGCTTCGTTGGTAAGTAGGGTGTCGATCACTAAGAGTGAGAGCGTTAATCTTTAGTTCTATCAATATTTTGGTTAACTAAGTTAAGTTAATTTAAGCTATGTTAATTCTAATCTATGTTAAACCTATGCTAAACCTATGTTAATCATAATTCTAATGGATAAAGGGGGGTTTTTACTCTGAGGGACTGGCACAGGTTTGGTGGTAACTTAAATCAATTTAAAACACAATAACACACGCACGGAGATAATTAAAAGATAGAAGAGCGGTCTAGCCAAATATAAGAAAACTGTATTAACCATGATTAATCCAATTAAAATGCAGGTTTGTTTATTTTAGTGGAATGAGTGCTTATATCGAGGCAGCATATCATTCCAAGATTGAGGCAGTACTTCTTCCTAAAACCTAGACACATAGAATTATGTCATAATTAAACGTATCCGCATAAAGCATCCTATTTGCTGATTATCATCTATCTTAGGAGATTAATAATGGTGACCTTATTAAACCCTAGCTCATGGAGACTTTACCTACTTACTGCTTAACGGTTCTTTATATACTAGTAGTCCATTGTCTGAGTCTTTACCAAAGGAATCAGTACGTTATTTGTTGATACTAGGTCACCTGCTAGTTCAACTTGTTCACATAAACCAATGGTAAAGATAGGTCAATATTTGTGATCCTATTACTCTAGATATATAAATTATTTATGAAATTATTTAAAGTTTTATTTCACGAACGTGTGTTAAAAACGTAAATATTTAAATTAAAATTTTATTTTACGAAGAAAGGTTACCCGTGAGACCCAATGGTTACCAAATAAATAATAAACATATCAAATAAACATTTCAAAAATATTTACGAAATATGGTCGAATAATACTAATTTTCGATGGAAAATTATTTTAAAAACAATGGCGCATGTTTGTATTTTAAATCGTCGTTAACTGTCACCTAAACAAAATGGTGACCCGAACGTATTTTAACAAAAATACCCAAAGTTCCACTTATGGTCTTCTTAGTTTTTCATTTTAAACCCTACTATTTATACACTTTTTATAAAATTTAAAACCTTTCATATATAAACAATTTTATCATTTTTTTCCTCATTTATATCAAAACATAAACACACACATAACCCTAAAACCTCTCCCCCTCCTCTCTCCGGCGCCTCCATGATTTTCCGGCCAATTTTCCGGCGACATCTCCCATCTCCGGCATGACTACCCGGTCATCCATCACTTCTAACATTAACATATACCAATCTCTTTCACCTTACTAGCCGCCGACGACACCCCTCCGCACCAATCGCCCTCAACTAGTGGCAGCCAATGCCACACCCCCACAATGCAGCGCATCACCTTCCACCTCATCAATCCCCCACGCGCCACTCCACACATTCCAACTCCAAAATCACCACGAAAACCCCCTCCATTCTACCACTCGAACCACCATCTCGCCATCCACCTCCTCAACACTCTGCCGCCGCTGCTATGCCTCCACTCCACCCGACGTCACTATCGTATACACCATCCACGACCACCACCGCGGCTCAGCCGCCAACCAAAAACCACAGCCACCTTCACCTATTTTTTTTATATATGAGTTGGATGGTTAAACATATATACTTTTAATTTTTTTTTTTTTATTATTCTAGTTTTATTGTTTTAAGGGTGTGTTTGTTTCTGCAGTTAACACCCGAACCGGGGTGTTTGGTTCTGTGTTTTGCACGCCCGTAAGGGGTGTTTGTTTCGGCAGTTAACGGCCCAAAAAGGGCGTTTGGATGTGCATATAATATGCCAAACGGGGCGTTTGGATCGGCTGTTAACGCAGCCATAAGGGTGCGTTTGGAACTGGGTTTAATGCCACCATATAGGGGCGTTTGGATATGTGGTTAACTGCCAAACAGGGGCGTTTGGTTTAACAGCAGCCCATAAGGGCATGTTTGGTTCTGAGTTTTATAAGCCCATAAGGGTGCGTTTGGTATTACTCATATTTAATACTTATATAAACTTGACAAATTATTAATTATGGGACATGGAATATATTGTTGTATTGATTGATAAGAGTGGGAATTTATGTATTTTATATAAATGTAAACGTTATTTAAACGAAAAGGGTCAATAGCGAAATTTATAAAAATTTCTATACTTAGTAAACTTTTAGTTAAATCTCTACTATTTTAATAATCGGATAAAAGGACAAAATTTTACATACTCTTATGTTTATTAAAATGTAAATATACAATAACCCGATAAATTGATAAAATTATATAGTTTTGAGATTACAAAATTATAATTATACAATAACATGACTAATAATCGAAAAAAACATACTTTTATAAAAGAGACGATTATTTTAATTACAACCAGTTAAGAAAACGAAATATTAATTTATAAAATATTATTTTATAAATTCCCGACTAGAAAATAAAGTCATTACTTTTGTAAAAACTTTAGAAACCTCGTTTACCTAATACGTAACTTTAAAACGTACGTTTACCTTTATACAATAACTTTTATTTATTTAAGTGGTGATTTCCTAAGACGTGTCGAATTATTTTGTTTAATTACTTTTATCACATTATTTATATAATACTTTTAAAGTATGATATACTTTGCTTTATTCTTTTAGATGCTTGTCTTTATTATATAATTCAACGTATGAATTATATAATCGTTTATTTTCCTACGTGATATGTGCGGAATATATTACGTACTTTGCGTGTGTTTTTCGATTTATTTCATTTAACCATCCACCAAACTCATACAACTTGAAACCCCAAACCCTTCATCAACGTGTCGCGTTGATGTACTCATCCATCGGGAAACCTAAATTCATCATCCTAAGCTAATAGGATTTAGCCGCTAAGTTAAGCTGCAACTTCTTGATCGAGCCGTTTCGGTTTCTATTGTCTTTGCCTAATATTTGCATCTCTGATAATTATTCTGCATCGCCAAGGTGAGTTCATAGCCCCACCTTTTCATTTTTAATGGTTTTCTTAAACTATTTTTGGGGTGAGAATACATGCTTGTTTTACCGAATAACTTATCGGTTACTACTACATAAGCGTTACATGAATGTTTTTACTAAAGCTTTTACTTATCTACCACATGATTTCTAATACATGTTTGATACATGCTTGTTTTATAAACTGGACACAAGAAACTTTATGGTATGCTGGACCCAAATATGAGGTCAATTGCATGAGTAGTTATTGCCAAAGACCCCACATCATGAACTGTTAATTGCCTATAATGGGTGAGCGCTAGTACAAATAAATAGATCTATTGGGTTTGACAGCCCTGTCCGGGGGTATGAATCGAATCCTTTCGAGCACCCAGTCAACGGACAATTTGTATTTAGAAGTTAGGTATAAGGCAATAATACCTAGTTATGGGGCAACATGAATTACATACAAGATATGTGTTAACGTCAAGGCTTCGGTGTCATGAGCTCAATGCAATCAAGATTTATACATTGTATTCGTTGCAATGTATTCTGTTGAATTATACTTTGAAATACTGTCGCTGGCTGATCTTAAACCTTGTGGTCCACTATTGAACATTACTTGATTTATTGAAACATTACTTGGATTTCGATAACAATTCTTCTAAATGTTGTAACGCTACTTTTCTTACAGAAATATTTCTTGAACTATTTCAATACTGCTTTTACTTAAACCTATGAATTCACCAACATTATTGTTGACGTTTTTGCATGTATTTTCCTCTGGTTTATATTGCTAGCTGAGCATTGGGAGCATTTGAGTCGCGTGGATATCAAAACTTAAAGGACTCAGTTTTCTTCACATTCGACAACTGTTTTTTTTCTTAGATAGACAAAATGAGTCACGATTGAAATCTGGTAATCTTGTTAAATTATAAATTAGTGGGACCTAAATTTACTCTGATTTATTTAAATCGAATGTGACATTTTATCAAACGTCCCTTTTAAGGTCGTTTACTGTTAACTTGTACTTTATACTATGAAGTGGCACCCCAAAGTGGTATTCGCTGCGTTGTTGATTTTATGGAGGTGGTGGTCACATTATAATTAGTAGGCTTTGGTATGTGTTAATTGCACATTACCTTTTACCTTTAAATACAGAGCTAAAATACCAAAAACTGACTTAAAATTGCCAAATAAATGCTTGTTTTGCTAATTGTATTGTGCAGGAACGGGATAACTAGAAAAGGACGAAAACAAAGCCAAAACGATAAAAACCGGGTCTCGGAATGGAAAAGACCGTGAAAGACAAAGCCAAATTGAGCGAAAAGACAATCAATTCAAAAAGTCAACAGAATAAGTCAACTGGTTCAAAGTCAAAAGTCAACCCAAGTCAACCCGAGCAAAAGTCAAAGAAATTAAGTTTAGGTGACTGAAATTGTAAAGCACCTAAACTTATATTTAAGAGGAAAAGAGATAAGTTAGACAAGGATGATTTTGAAAACTACTACAAGTAACAAGTGGTGGGGGGGGGGGGGGGGGGAGGGACAAAATGCCAAGTACCCATACTTGTAATACACCAAGGACGTGTGGTGCAAAAGGTGTTTAACCTTTGGGGTCTATTTCTAACAAGTCACCAAAAGTTATAACACCACAAGGTCCATGGGTGCAATAAAACACACCCACGTTGAGGGGCAACCTTGCCAACTACACAAAGTTGTGAATGTTATAACTTCAAACAACTTTTCACGCCTCTTTTTTTCCCCAACACAACTCACAGGTGTTAACCTGTTTTTAACTGTAAACCTTTCACACCACCATGGGTAAACACCTTCCCCCTCCTCCACCTACCATTCCCACCAAAAAACCACCCTTTCCATGCTGGCAATCTACTTTTTCAATGAAACTTGGCCGAATCATTTGGCTGTGATATCCCAAGAGAGCACAATGGCTATGGATGGCTTGGATTTACTCATGTCTTATGTAGTGTTTTGTGTAGTTTTTAAGTTAGTTTGCAAGTAATTCTTAGTGTCTTTTAAGTTAAAAGTTTTTTTTATGTACTTGTAATCAATTTCAAAGTTAATGAAAATTCAGTTGAAGTTTTTCTAAGTTCTAAGTGTTCTAAAAATCTCTTAAGCTCACATTTAAGCTATTATATCATTTGTCTTACAAAGATTCTCACCAAACTTTTAAAAATTCAAAAGGGAAATAGCAAGTTACTGTTGGAAAAAGCTTGGAGGAATAAGCTAACATGGATGGCTTATTGGTTTTCAGCTTAGTTTTGGCTTATTTATAAGCCAAGGGTAGGAATTTAGAGCTTATTTAAGTCTGCAAGGGATCCTTTTTGACAAAAGGATCAAAGGTACTTTACTTTCAAGTTTGCTTATTTACTGTAGCAATAAGCTCATTTAGCTTATTTCCTAGCTTATTGTGTTTATTAGTGATACTTTATGCCTAAAATTGTTTTTAATGTTCTTTATTTCATTTATATGCAACACTAGTTAAAACTGCCAAGTTAAGTCATTTCTGTCCTAGCTTAATGTCTAAACTTAAGTGCTTATTTGACTTATTTGTTTAGCTTATTAGTGTTTATTATAGCTCAAGTATCATTAATGCTTCAAAAACTTTAGTTTAAAACAGGTTTTATAGCTTTTTAAAACCACTTTCAAAAGTTAAGGGGGTGTTTGGGATAACCTAAAAAAAACGGGTCAAAATGGTTATATGCATGGGTTGAGGTAACTAGTGAGTTTTAAGCCTATTTAAAGCTTTTTCAAAAGTTTTCAAAGTTAAAAGATTGTTTTTCAAAGCTTTTTAAACCCATCTTTTAAACTGTGACTTTTGAAATACACCACAAGTGCTTATTTAGTTAAGCACTTGTGGTTTGAGTGTTGAGTGTCAAAAAGTGTGTTTTGATGTGTGTTAAAAAGGCTGTAACAAGCCTTTTGTTCTTTTGACTTTGGTAAGTCATAACACCAAGTCTCTTTCAAGTAATAGTTTTAAAAAAAATCCAAAACAGCCCTTTTTCACCTTAAAAATCAGCAAGTTTTTTATAAGTTTTAAAATGGCAAACTTTGTGCACAAGGTCCACCAGCTAGGGTTCTCCATCTTTTTCAGTTTTCTTACCAATTTGAGACTTTTTTGTCTCTTTTAATAAGCTGTCAATAGCTACTAAAGTTAAGCTTAAATCTCCCCTGGTGCAAAGGGGAGATTTTAAGCCCCTTTTTCTTTGTCTTATTGTGTTATTAAGCCCAATCTCTTGGCTTATTTTAAGAGCTTATAAGCTCTTGTATAAGCTTGTTAAGTTTCAGACCTTATTAAGCTTGTTAGTTGGCTTATTTTTAAGCCCAAACCTTGCTTTTGGCTGTTTTGAATGCCTTAGGTATAGGGACTGCTTATTTTACTTTAAGCTTAGTTAGCTTATCTTATAAGCTCTTCTTAGCTTTTAGTAGATTTTTAGGTTAAGTTAGATAGTTAGTTTGCTTAGTTCCCTTTAGCTGGCTTATTTGAATGCCACTGTAGCCTTTTAGCTTTCTTTAAGCCTTGCTTTTAGCTTCTTGTCATAATAAGTTGTTACCAACAGCTTATTTAGTTTAGCTTTTCCTTTTCTTTTCAGCTTACCTAGGTTAGTTTAGATCTCTTAGCTTATTTTAGTTTTTGTCTTAGCTTAAAACGACCCCAAGCCCAAAAAGACTTAAGCCATTTTGCTTTTAAGCTCTTTAAGCTTAACTGTCGAACTTTAAGCTTATTTTTAAGCTTATTTAGTGCTTTTTGTAAAAAGTTGTAGAAGACAAAGTTGTTAAGCCCCACGAGCTTAACAACTTTGCTTCTTTGAGTTTTCGAAAAAAAAAGGGGGAAAGACAATTGGTCCGGGTGAGCAAGACTCGAACCCGTGACCAATCGATACAGTCCCCCTTTAACACACACCCTTACCACTGCGCCCTTGGGTCTTTTTCGTTAAAGACTCAAGGGCATTAATCTTTATACACATTTTGGCTTTTAAGCTTAATAAGCTGTACACAGCTTATTCGGGCTTATTCCTTAAGCCAATTTTGTGTTTCTTATTTTTCGTAGGTTATTTATAAAGTAAAGTATTTTTTGTAAATTTTTTAGAATTTTTAGAAGTCATTTAATATTTTTTATAATTTAATTTCGTTAAAAGTTTATTTAATTTATAAAAAATACGAAAATTATCAAAAAAATATTTTGCTTTTTTAGAAAATTTTCTTTTGTCATATAGTTTGTAGAAAAAATTTAAAAATTTTCGTAGGGTCATTTTTACAACTTGTCCTTTTTTAAAGAACGGTCCGGGTGCGGGATTTTGTTTTGACTCGTTTTTGGGTCAAACGAACTCCGTTTTTGGTCTAGTCTTTTTCATTCTTCGTTATTTAGTCCCTAGAGTAGTTTAGAAGTAAAAATTTCTTCGTAGGGTTATTTTTAAAGATTTTAGGATTTTCCCCCTTTGTTCGGGATTCGGGCTCTTGTTTTCTAGTTTAATTTCGTAATTTCTAGGTTTTTCTTAAACATTTTTGTTCGTTATCATCTAATTTGACTTTTCCACCTTCTCAAATCTATTCCTTCCTTCAAACTCAAATCTTCGATTGTACCGATTTTCCAGTACAGCCTCGTTGGGGATAAACGACCCGGGAACATTCTATACTACTTCTCGGTATCATTGATCTTGTTGATTTTTAGACTTATATATATTTTATATTTTATTATATATTATATATGGTGTAAAACCCCGCAATCAAATAACATATATATAAAATGTTACTTAATAGTCTAACACAACATACAACATCATACACTCATTCAATAGGATTTGGTCATACACTCATTCAATAGGATTTTGTGAAAGTACTGCTCCTGGAACTTCATTGATTTGTTGTTTTTGGTTTTTTCTACTATTATATATTTTATTATTTATTATATATATAGTAAGAAAAGAATTAAATTTTAACTTGTCAATTTTTGGCGCCGCTGCCGGGGAGGCTGTCAGTCCGAAATCGTTGCTCTTGATCTTCTGTGTTTGAATTTGTGCATACAATCTAAAAAAAAAAAAAAAAACAAAAGTACAAAAATATTTTCATTTTCTTTTTAGTATAATTATCATTTAAAAAACCAAAAAAAAAAAAAAAAAATCAAAAATATAAAAACATTGTCTTTAATTTACAAATAAAATTCACAAATTGGTCAAAGCCAAAATATAATATTCTCAATCGAGGTATTATCATAATAACTTCCGGTAAAACTTTGTGTTTTCCAGCTCGAACTAAAGATTCAAAAACTTGCCTTCTGTGTCGCTTGCGAAGTACGGTTCACCTTCAGAAAGATTAACAAACTCTAAGAGGGGTATAAGGCGGGTTGTTCCTAGGAACTACGACCCTAAAGGAAAAAGGTTTTTAATAGCTTCGCGCTTTCCTATTCCTCCGCTCCTTTGTGCGTTTTTCTTTTCGAAGAGTTACCGAGAAGCTTGTTGATTATTAGGCTTAAGTTGTCTTTTTCGTTGTCCGGTTATTAAAATAAATTGTGAATTTACTTTCGATAAACCAAAAAAAAAAAAAATTAGTGTAAAATTTTCTTCTTAGTGTATGCACACTCGTTCCCAGACTCGCAATCTTCATAATCAACATCAAGCTCCTCCAGCTGTTGTTGAACCCTTCAATCTTGAAGATCCTCTTGAAAATCATCCACCTCCTCCTCCACCTCCAATGGATGATCAACGTACCATGGCTCAATTGCTCGAAGCACCCACCGAGGGTTACGAAGATGCAATTGTAGTCCCCGAAATCAATGCTAACTTTGAGTTAAAGCATGGTTTAATCAACCTCGTTCAGAACAAGCAGTTCTTTGGACATGACAAAGAAGATCCTCATGCCCACATCCGTTATTTCAACAAGATCACTTCTACGATGAAGTTCCCGAACGTCCCCCGAGTAGTCGGGTAAAGCTATTGCTTTTTACCATTTTCCCTCGAGGGGTTGTCCTGTTAGACGGATTTGGCTAGAAAAAGAGCCCCCTCGATCGATTCAAACATGGGATGATCTTGTTTCCAAATTCATCAACAAATTTTTCCCTCCTTCCAAAACCACAAATCTTCGAAATGAAATCACGAGATTTCAACAAAGATTTGATGAGACGTTTTACGAAGCATGGGATCGATTTAATGATCTTCTTCGTGCATGTCCACATCATGGATTTTCTGAATTGCATCAGCTTGATACTTTCTATAATGACTTGAACATACTAAAGACCAAGATTCGTTTAAATTCCGTCTAGAGGACGGTGGCAACTTTTTGGACAAAATGCCTCGTGATTGCCTAAGAATCATCGAAAGCAAGTCCAAAGTCCGTAATTCACGCAACAAACCCGTTGTTGCCAAAGTGAGTGCGAGCACTTCCACCCCCGGAATCTCTTCCGAAGTTGCTGAGTTAAAAGAAATGGTTAAAGCTTTACTCCTTGACAAGAAAAATCAATCTCCCGCTCCTACTCCTGTCAAAGCGGTCGAGCAAAGTTGTGTTACCTGCAAGTTGTGCTCATTCCCTACAAAATTGTTTTCCTAGCCACTTCTGGCAATGTTTATAGAGATAATATCCAAGAATATGTCTCTCAAGCAGCCGCAGCTAATTTCAACCAAGGAAACACCGGTTATCGAGGCCAGATTTCAAATCAAATTCGACCACCCGGTTTTCCTCCTGTTCAAAACCATCATATGCAAAATCAAGGAAATAATCAGAATCGTTACAACCAAAACCGAGGGAATTTCAATCAAGCTCCGCTTACTCTAATCCCCCGGTTAACAAATGGGCATGGTCTATCGACCTCAGGTTGTTCAACCTCCTGCTTATCAAGCTCCAGCCTATCAACCTCCAGCTCTTCAAAATCAAGGTGTATCAAAGGAAGATTTCCATAGGCTACGTTTAAAGCTAATGATGCAGTGGTGATACGGAACATGCAAAACTCAAAGGTCAAACTATGCAAAATAATTGACCAATCTCAATGGACATGCTTTCCAAGTTGCGCTTCCAATACGACTCTTCTTAGGGAACTCTCCCTTAGTAACACGTTTGTGCTCTAACCCGAAAAGAGGATCTAAAAGGTTATTTTTTTAACACCTAGAAGCCAAAGTGGTGGAGCTTACAAGGGAACCACGATTCCTATTTACTTCTTCTTACTCCCTGAAAGTATGGAACGTAGATACGAGGTCACAAAGGACACGGATGCTCTAACTAATAACGAATAGCACCGAAGAGTCACCTTCCGGTTTTGTCATATTATTGAATCAATCTCTGAGCTTCAAATACTCAGTTAGGTGACTTCAAGGTCTAAACAAAAAAGACCAATCAATTCCATTTTCCATCAAGAAGATATGATGAAAGTCTTGAGGAAAGCTAACGGACCAATTGAAGAAATTCTAGGAAATCTTTCGGCGATTTGAGTTTAGAAAATTAGCTTTACAGGCATGCCTTGTTGATCATGCCAAATATTTCGCCTAGCTCTAAAAACCTTAATCGGACAAAAGGTAAAAGTTGAGTGAAATGGATAGAACCCCATTTGAACGAGAATTGCTCGCGCTCATCCTAAACAAGTTACAAAGGAAACTTGGAGACCCTGGGCCGATTATAATTCCTTGTGAATTTTCCTGGGATTTAATACATGCAAGCCTTGGCCGGATCTTGCGTTGTGCAAGCATTATATCTTATGCCTATTCCGTCTGGAAAAAACTCTTCTCTCTTTCCGAACTACCCAACTTGCATGACGCTTGAATTAGCGGGACACGGTCAATCTTCGGACCAATCCGGTAATCGCTAAATAGAAGTTTATGTACGGGTGGGAAAGTTCCAATTTCCTGCAGATTTCGTAGTCGTCGATTTTGAGCCAGACCCCCGAGTTCCACTAATTCTCGGGAGGAGTTTCTTAAAAACAAGTCGTGCATTAATCGATGTATACGAAGGAGAGATAACCCTTCGTGTTGGCAAAGAGGCCATTACATTCAATCTTGACCAAACTTCGAGGTACACAGCTGACTACAATCATATGACGGCAAACCGAATTGAGTCACTTGATATGGAATTGTGAAGTATTACTCTCAAGAAGTTATTGGTTTCTCTGATGTGTTCTCGAAAGTGGCAATCCCACTCCTACTACGATCCAATAGTCTCTACTTCTTCTCCAACCCCCTTAACTCCTTTCCAGGTGACAGCTGACTTTCTCCTTTTCGCAAGAAGCGACTCTTTCCCTTGCTTTGAGGACGATCCAAATTCACCGGAAGTTTATCACTTATTATGACCCAGATGGGGACATACTTCTCATCGAAGCAATTCTGAAACAGTCAACCACTTTCACCTTTCCTTGCTTTAGAGGATGATCCAACTTCACCGGAAGTTGATCCAACTTATTATGACCCTGAAGGGGACATACTTCTCCTCGAAGCAATTCTAAATAGTGAACCATCACCACCTCTCCAAGGAAATTATTTTCCTGAAACTCGAAAAGATCTTAAGATTTGTGAAGCAAATCATGAAAATTCTTCTGTTAATGAGCCCCCTGAGGTTGAACTCAAGGACTTGCCACCTCATTTGGAGTATGCATTTTTGGAGGGTGACGACAAGCTACCCGTCATTATTGCAAAAGACTTGAAAAATGAGGAAAAGGCAGCTCTAATCGAGGTTCTTAAGTCCCACAAGCGAGCCATCGCTTGGAAACTTTCAGATATCAAGGGTATCAACCCAGAGTTTTGTACACACAAAATTCTCATGGAAGAGGACTACGAACCTACGGTTCAGCATCAAAGACGGGTAAACCCAAAAATCCACGACGTCATCAAGAAAGAAGTTGAAAAGCTTCTTGACGCCGGATTGATTTATCCGATCTCTGACAGTCCATGGGTAAGCCCGGTCCATTCTGCTACCAAAGATGGGTGGCATGACATCGTGAAAAAATGATGGAGAATGATCTTATACCAACTCGATTGGCTCACAGGAGTGGGAGAGTGTGCATCGACTACTGAGAAGTTGATGAGGCTACCCGAAAGGACCCACTTCCCACTTCCTTCATGGACCAAATGCTCGAAAGACTCGCGCGGGAAACCAATTCTATGGTTCCTCGATGGCTTTTCGGGTTTATTTCGCCAGATTCCATAGACCCGAAGGACCAGAAAAGACACTTTATTGCCCATACGGAACATTTGCTATCGTCGCATGCCTTTGGGATATGCAATGCACCAGACACGTTCCAACGATGTTTGATAGGCAATCTTCCATGACATGATCAAAAAGATGGAAGTGTTTATGGATGACTTTTCGTCTTCGGGATTCTTTCTTACATGCCTATCCCACTTGGACCCAAAATGTTGAGTTTGAAACGGTGTGAAAGAACCAATTTGATCCTAAACTGGAGAAAGCCATTTCATGGTAAAAGAAGGCATTGTTCTCGGACACAAAATCTCTAAATCAGGAATTGAGGTCGATCGAGCTAAAGTTGATGTTATCGCCAAGCTCCCTCACCCGACTACTGTGAAAGGTGTCCGAAGTTTTCTTTGGGCACGCCGGTTTTTACCGACGTTTTCATAGACATGTATCGCTTCTCAAAAATAAGCCCGCCCAATGACTCATTTTGCTTGAAAAAAGAGACTCCATATTTCTTATCAAAAAGAGTGTATCGAATCCTTTAATACACTTAAAAGAAAATTGACTGAGGCTCCGATTTTGATTGCTCCTGACTGGGACTTGCCCTTCGAACTCATGTGTGATGCAAGTGATTTTGCAATTAGGGCAGTCCTAGGGCAACGAAAAAACAAGCATTTTTAACCAATTCACTATGCCAGCAAAACCATGACTGAAGCTCAAGCACACTACACTAACGAGCAGAAAAAGAATTACTTGCAGTGGTGTACGCTTTTGAGAAGTTTCGGTTCGTATCTTGTTTTGTCTAAAGCTATATTGTATACTGACCATTATGCTATAAAGTATCTCTTCGCCAAGAAAGATGCTAAGCCACGACTGATGCGGTGGATCCTTTTGCTTTAAGAATTTAATGTTATCATTCGAGACAAAAAAAAAAAAGGAGCAGGAAATCGGCCGACCGATCATATTTATAGACTTGAGAAGCCTCATCAAGATAAACTCGAGAACAAGAAATCACTGAAACATTTCTTTACTCTCGAAAACTCTTGGATTCGGTTGCCTCTTCGTGCTGATAGTACCCCATGGTTTGCTGATTTCGGCGAACTACATGCGGGGAACTTCGTTGTCAGGGAAGGTCATCCCAACAGAAAAACATTGTTTTTCAAAGATGGTCAAACACTATTTTATGGGATGACCCCATCTTATTCTTTATAAAATCTTGTCAAACACATCATCTTAAAGTTGCCACAATGGACCACCGGGGGACATCATGGTGCAATCCTCACAAGCCAAATGGTCTTGGATGCCGGTTTCTTTTGGACTTAAATATATAATGATCTACTACGAAGTTGTTAAAAATTGTGACTCGTGCCAACGACAAGGAAAATTTTCACAAAGGGATGAGATGCCTCAAAACTCCATCCAAGTTTGTGAAATCTTTGACGTTTGGGGCATCGACTTCATGGGACCTTTCCCATCTTCTAAAGGCAACAAATACATACTTGTGGCTGTCGACTATCTGTCAAATGGGTTAAAAGCAGAAAGGGCTCCCACCAATGTACGCACGAGTAGTAGTGTGAAATTTCTTAAATCTCTCTTTGCCAGATTTGTAGTGCTCCCGTGACATCATCTGTGATCGTGGAACGATTTTTGCAATGACCTGTTTGCCATTGGTCATGCTTAAATATGGAGTCACTCATCGGCCTCTCCACCGCATATCATCCCAGACAACTTATGTTGTGGGCAGTTGAAGTATTCAAATCGTGGTTTAAAACGATTCTTGATAAGGACAGTGGGCGAAAACCGTGTGATCTTGTCGTAACAAAAACTAGTGACGCTCTTTGGGCCTTCGACAGCATTCAAACACCCAATTCGGGTGTATCTCCGTAACAAGCTTGTATATGGAAAGGCAATGTCTGTCTACCGATGAGTTGAGCACAAAGTTATGGGCCCTTAAAATATCTGCCAACTTTGATCTCCAAAACAACGGGTGATCAACGCAAAGTTCAGCTAAATGAATTAAGTGGAACTGCGTGATCAAACCTATGAAATTCCTTTGATCTACAAAGAGAAATCTAATGAGGATTCATGACTGCAAAGATCAAGAAACGCGTTTTCAACATCGGTGATCAAGTACTCCTCTTTACTCAAGATTGAAATTTTCTCCGCCAAGTTGGTAAATCCCGTTGGTCTAGGACCATTTACCATTGTTAGTCTTTCTGTATGGCACCGTTGAGTTATCTCAGACTCCGGGCCAAACTTCAAAGTAAGATGGTCATCGTATCAAGCACTACTTTGGAAGGTGATATCCCTGTTATGGATATCCCTGACCTCCAAACATTCCCTAAGGACAACTGAATTAAGGGAATTGGGTCAAGCTTAGTGACCCTAAACAAGCGCTTCGTGGGAGGCACCTCATGCTTATCCTAGTTTATCAGTAGAAATGTATGCTAGTTTGAATAAGTGTCTTAGTTGTTGTGAGGAGGCTTGCCTTTCTTTCCTTTTCATTGTGTTGTGTTTTGTGCGGTATTGTCAAGGATGTCCCGATTTTTGAAGCTTCTCGTGCTATTTGTCCTTACGATCACTCTCTCGTGCTATTTGTCCTTCGATCACAAGAGCTTCACAATCCTCAGCTTCATTTGGGAATCCCGATATCCTAATCTTATCGACTAACGTTTATCTTTAAGCATACTTCATAAACGGCTTAGGATTTACGTAGAAACCCTTCGTAAAACATTGAGGACAATGTTTCATTCTAGTATGGGGGGGATCTTCGATTTGATTTTTGCCTGCAGCCGTTGTTATCACGTAATCCCGTTTTTACCACCAAAATTTCAAAAAAATGAAAAAATTTAAAAATTTTCAAAAATAAAATAAGTGTTTTGTCACAATTTTGACTTTCCTGCTGGGTAGAATAAGAATAAATTTTGACTCGATCGAGCGTGTTGAGCTCTAGCTTGTTCCTTAACCTTTAGACTAAGCGTTCGCGAATACTCGCGAAGAATGAAAAATGATAGTGTTAAGTATGAGTTGTATGCTAAACAAGGATTATTTGGAAATCTTAAGAGCTCATGTGTGTAATTTGTCGCTTTTTCTCCCATAAGATTCTAACCTGACTAATATACGTGCTACTTTTGGAAATTAAACTTAAATCAATAATTTTTATATAGTATATAGCAAAAACTTTAGACTTAGTTCAAATTTATACTTGAATTTTTCAAAAAGACGTTTTCCCAATATAAAAAAAAAAAAAAAAAAAAAAATGATGAAAAATGCAAAAATATAATAAATATAAACTGTGGGTTGATAAAAGTTTGCTGTATCTTGCCGGCTCACAACCGATGTTACAGCCTTCTAAAGAAAACCCATAGTAATAATTATCCGAGGCTGATAAAAGTTTGCTGCATCTTGCCGGCTCACAACCGATGTTGCAGCCTTCTAAAAGGTCGAGGGTTACAATTGCGTAAATAGTTAATGTTAAGTGTAAATAAAAGATCTCTTTTTGTTAAACTCAAATATGCTTTTGAACTTTGGCTATTATATTTTATAAGCTATGTGCTTACAGAAAACCTGAGAGTTTTTGAAACCTAAGGTCCGTGAGTCCCGATACTAGTCTCTGTGGGGTGTCAAAAGCCTGGTCACTTAACCGCAAGGTTGGGATGTGCCGAGACGAAAGTCGCTACATGGGATGATCTCGCCTTCAAACTCATTATTCTCGGGTGGAACGTGAAACATAGAATGTTGCAAACATTGATCCATGGTTGAAATTCAAAATAGCACATACACCTCCATGGTTGAAATTCAAAATAGCACATACACCCTAAGATATAAATTGTAAGGGAGTCGAAAAGTTTTGCAAATATGAGTAGTGTTAGCATCTTAACTCATAATTAACGGTGATTTCGTTTTAAGCTTGGTTTGGAATAAGTGAAAAGTCGGGAACGATGAATTTATCCTTTTTGGGGCATTCTCGGATCGAAATGCATCTTGTTCTATGATCCCTTAAAGTTATTAAATAACGAAAGTCAAAACATTCTAGTTAAGTTGATTAATGAAAAATGAAAAATACAAAAAGATGTGTAGGAATAGGTGTATATATAAAAAAATGGTAAAGACGAGGATTTTCAAAACTTATGAGTCTTTAACTTCCTCGATGAACACTTAGCTACTTTTCCAAGTTATTAGTCGAGGGTGATTGAGATTCTTAGTTTTCTGAATGCTTACTTCATAGCATTGCGTGAGGACACGGCAATACCTTAGTATGGGAGATTTTGGTATGTGTTTAATTACACATACCTTTTACCTTTAAAAACAAGCTAAAATAACCAAAAACAGACTTAAAATGCCAAAAATATGCTTGTTTTGCTAATTGTGTTGTGCAGGAACGGATATCTAAGAAAAGGACGAAAAACGAAGCCAAAACGACAAAACCGGACACGGAATGGAAAAGCGTGGAAAAGACAAAGTCAAGACAAAGCCCAAGTGTGAAAAAGTCAACCAAAGTCAACCCCGACAAATCCAAAGTCAAAAAGTGAAGAAAAATAAGTTTAGGGACTAAAATTGCCAAGTCCCTAACTTATTTAATGAAGGAAAAAGAAGAAAAATCTTGCAAGGGCTCATGCTGCCATTTTCCCAAAGAGATACCACAAGGGCCATTTCTGCCAATCCCTCAAAACTTGTAACTCACAAGGACCATGGATGCAATAACAAGTATAACCCTTGGGGGGTGTTTCTGCCAAGTTTCCAAACTTTAACAACCACAAGGACGAAGCTTGAAATATATAACAATTGAGGGTTTTATTGTCAATCTCCTAAACCAGACTGAAATTGAATTACTCGTACATCTTCTACTTAGTTTTTCCCGCCAAAAGCTCATAACCCGCTTGTTCCCTCTCAACCTCGTTGACTCCGCATACTCAAACCTATCACCTCATAAACCCACTCTACCTGGCTCCTCTCAACTCGTTGACTCCCCACATCCCTCCAAACCTATCACCCTCATAAACCCCACCCCTACATGGTCCTTGTCCACGGTGGCAATCCTAATTCCCACAATTCGATCAAAGGTTGATATAGTTTGAGTGGGCACTACTCAAAACTAAGGGCCAGGATTGCCCTTATGTTCACACTCTCACAACAAACACACAAGCTGAAGTCTCTCTACAAAGAAACACAAGACCTAGAATCTTCCTGGTTCTTGTATAAATAGGGAGTCTTGTAAGCCATTTGGCTATCTAGTTTTTTTTATGTATGCTTAACCTAGTTTTTATCAGCTTATTGAATCTTTATTGTAATATGTTTTTAAAAAGTTAATGAAATTCAAGTTTGTTTCTCTTTAAATCAGTTCTCCAGTTTTAAGTTTCTTTAAATTTCAAAAGTCTTTCATAAGCTCTTCTAAGCTTTTATAACTCAGGGTGTTTTGGATAAGCTTCCTCAAATATTTATATAAGCCTTTAAGTTTTTATGGATGAATGAGCAATTATGGAAGGCTCATTGGGATTGCTTAGTTTAGCTTATTTATAAGCTAGGGTAGGAATTAGAGCTTATTTAGGTTGATTTAACTCTTGTTTTGAGCAAAGAGTTCAGGTATGCTTTATATTTAATTTTTCAGCTTAATTTAACTGTTTGCTTATTAGCTTATTAAAAGTGCTTATCTCTCTCTGTCCTTTGCTTTTTAGTGCTTATTATTACCTGTTTGCTAGTTATCTTCAAGAATTTTAGCTTAATTCAGCTTTTATAAGTTTAAAAATCATTTTCAAAATATAAAGGGGTGTTTGGGTTAAGTATGAAAACGGGTCAAAACAAGGAAGTCATGGGTTGGTGTCATGTTAGTTAACTTTAGCTTAAGTATTAAGCTGTTTTAAGGTCTGTTTTTCAAAAGTTTTTAAGTTGAAAAAATATTTTCAAGGTTTTTCTAAGTCACCTAAAAACTGTGGATTTTAAAAAAGTGTAAAAAGAAACTGTAATTGGATAAGCCCTTGTAGACTTGAGTTGTGGTTTTAAAAAGAGTGTCATTGTGTGTCTAAACAAGTTGTAAACAAGTGCTTTGAGTCACTTGACTTTTTGAGTCAAAACTGCCAAAGATTTTTGTGTCATTATTTCAAAAAGAAAAAAAGCCTATTTTCATTCCAAATTCAGCATGTTTTCTTTGATTTTAGAAGCTTAGATTTTGAGCATAAGCTCATCTTAAGCCCTTTTTAATCTGTCTTAGCTTAACTTTTAATTTTGAGCTTATTTGACAGCTTATTTCAAGCTGTCAAATTAAGCCCCTTGTTTTTAGCTTAGTTGCCCTGGTGCTAGACACCATATTTTAAGCATCCTTTTCTAGCTTATTAGTGAACCTTAGCCCTAGATTTTGGCTTATCTTAAAATCCAATAAGCTATTAGATAAGTCCCCTTAGTTTCAGGCCTTAAAAAGCCCTTTTAGTTGCTTATTCTTAAGCCAAAAATCGTGTCCCTAGGCTTAAATTTTACACCAACAGTCCTAACTCCAAAGTTAGTACTGCTGAGTGTTTAAGCTAATTTCTAGCTTATTGAGCTTATTCCAATTGCTTATTTGTGTTCCTAGTAGATCATTTTGTTTGTGTAGTTAGTTATGTATGCTTATTTTCTTATTTTCTTTGCTTATTTAAGTGTTAACAGCCCAATAGATTAAGCCATTTGCTTTTAAGCTTAATTTAAGTGTCTGTCTAATTTAAGCCTTTTTAAGCTTATTTAGTTGCCACATTTTAGTCACTAGGTGCTTATTTAGGTTAGGTTAGAAGCTTCTTTTAGCTTCTTCGTTTAAATTGTAGCTTATTTGCCAAAAAAGTCCAAAACACTTAGTCATTCTTAGCCTTAAGCTAACTTTAAGCTTTCTGTCAATTTAAGCCCTTTTCAGCTTCTTTAGTGTTAGTTTTTAGCTCTTTAATGCTTATTTGAGATAGGTTAGATAATTCTTATAGCTTTTTAGTTCAATTCTAGCTTATTAGTGTTAAGAGTCGAAGAGAAAAAGCTATTTTTACCTTTTAAGCTTGATTAAGCTTATTGTCCCAAGAAAAGCCCGTTTTCAGCTTATTTATAAGCTTTTACAAAAAGTTGTAGTTTTGAAAATTGTTAAGCTCAAGGAGCTTAACAAGTTTTGTTCACAAAGTTTTCATAAAAAAAAAAAA